>JAJOOR010001357.1:0-80312 GCA_036250505.1 Solanum acaule
CCATGAATTTAGCATTACAAAAAAATGATATTAAAGAGATATCAAGATTAAGACACTTAGTAAAAAGATATTATAATAAAAACTTTAAAATAAAATACTCACCCACCAAACTGTCAGCTACCATATCATCACTTCCATGAATCCACTAATTACCAGTTCCGCTACGAAAAATGGTTCCATAACTAAGATGCAACCACATCTGCTCTGTTTTGTTTTCCAATCCAGAGCATTGATTGAAGATCATTGTTAGTTGTTTGATCCAACTCCTCAAAGAATGCATTACCACAAATGCATTTTGCAAATTCACCATGTAATAGATTCTTAAAGTAGTTGAAAATACAATATTGACCGATAGTGTGTTGGGTTTTAAAAGATGCGACTGAAAAATGAAGAGTTGCGACTTTTATGAAGAGTTGCGAATTTTATGAAGAGTTGCGACTTTTATGAAAAGTTGTGACTTTTATGAAAAGTTGTGACTTTTATGAAAAGTTGTGACTTTTATGAAAAACTATGACTTTTATGAAAGGTTGTGACCTTTCAGAAAGATTGTGACTTTTCCAAAGGGTTGTGACCTTTTCGGTAAGGCACAATAAGAACATTTTCACACTACTCTTTGTTTTCTATAAATTGAGGGATTTCCTCTCATTTTAAATGAACGAATTATTCTGGCATTCTTGACTACTACTAAATCTAGTATTCTAAGTGTACTTTACTGTCGTTGAGTGGTTCACTGACACTGTGGTTTTAGGTACAGATACACCGGTGAGTAATATCGTTCTATCCTGGGAGGATGTATTCCATTAATCTCGGGTACTTGAGGGGAATAATTTCCTTAAGGGGACACTGTGCATTCAGTGGGCTCCATTTTCTTTCTTTGAGAAAAATATTTTTATATTGTTTCTAATCTGTTTCTGATTCTATTTTCTCTACTAGAAAGTTTTGTTCTAAGTATCTTAGGAATACAAGATGAACAACAATCTTAAGGAAATTATTATACTGTTGGTATTTCTTGTATTCTAGTGATTGAGAGAAACAGATCATGGAAGTAGAAGATTAATGCATTACTTCTCCAGAATTCGGTGCTTTGTTTAGCAAGGTCGAAGTGAGAATGTACTAGAAGAATTGATGGTATTTTGGTTAAAGATTACACCAGGTAACCTTCTTATTCTTTATCTAAGGAGGAAAATAGTTTCTTAAAGTTAACAGTTTTGATATTTATCATGTATGTCTTAGAAAAAGATCTGCAAACTATATCATTTTTGAATGAATTTTCCTTGGCAAAAAGTGTTGCCTTTAAAATTCTTTAGTTTGCAGAATGAGAGATGCACATTTTTGTTTGATAAAATAGTATGTCAAAATGTTATAGTTTGAAGGCTATTTGTAAAGAAAAGCATATCTATGTGATAATCTAAGAATATGTTTAATTATGTTTGGAGACTAAAAAAAAAAAAAAATTTGTAGTTTTCTATTCCATGTGAAATTTGATTGTGTCGGATTTTTGTAGACTAAAAACTCTTGTAGTTTTCTACTCTGGATAAATTAGACTATGCTATTGGTTTGAAGAATATAAAACTTAACATAATAAGTCAATGTTGTACTTTTAACTTTCTATAAACTTCACTGTTATATAGAAACAAATTATACAAAATTTTGTCTTTATTGTTAGTATTCTAAATACTAAGTGGTGTGTCTATTTGTGATAGAGGAAAAATACCAGTGACTTAGAGTTGTGATTTTGTGCCTCTATGGAATGAACTTTGATATTGTGTAAAGATTGTCAAAGAGAATTGAAGCACTATAATTCTTTTGTAGAATAATATTTTCAAAAGAGGTTTCATGTTGCCAATGACACTTTGATAGCATGAGAAAAAAATATGTGAAAAAACTATTTTCAAATACTTGAAAAATATTTTTGAGATCATATTTAAAATGTGGGGGGTTCTATGCTTATGACAAAGATAAAATTAGACTTAGTGTCTAATTTAAATTTGGAGTACAAGATATGAAATTCGATGATACTTTTGTATTATGTTAGACCCACAAAATTCTTGAAGTATATGTGATATTGTGGTCGTTGAGTTTCTCTTTTACTAGTATATGGTATGACTAGTATGAAACTACCAAATTATATGTATACTTGTTCAAAATAATTGAGTTCTTTTATGAAAAAGTGTCACTTAAAATGTTGTGATTTTCATGAAAATATATGTCTATTAAATATAACTATTTGTATAGACGTGACTATTGGTGAATAGTCATTTGTCATATTTTGTAAAAGAAGCATTTGGACTATATTGCCTTTATTGGACCCGATGAAACTTTGTTCATGGGTAGTTCTATAACAATCAAATTGAAAGTTATGGAAATGTCCATATGAAAAGGACATTATTTGACAAGGTGATGACACTAAACAATGTTTGTATCACACAAATTGTAAGAAATAGGAACAAATATTTGTGAGAAAAAGCTACCTCGCAGAGATCTTTTCAAACTCAATATTTTTATTTGTTCTTACTTGCTTAAGTCAAACTGTTTGTGACATGAATACTTGGGACGTGTCAATTACAAAACCTTGTAAGGAAAGCCGATCAACTTAGAAGTTTTGTCTAACTTTGAGTGCAATAAATAAAAATGTCAAGTTTGTGTGGAATCTAAGTATGCTAAGCATTCTCACAAATCTGTTGAAAGGAATACTAATCCCTTAGAGTTGATTTACACTGACATTTGTGATATGAAGTCAACACCATTTCGTGGTGGGAAAAAGTATCTCATAACTTTCATTAACAATTGCATTAGAAACGACTATGTCTATTTGTTGAATGGCAAGGATGAAGCAATAGAAATGTCTAGACAATATAATATTGAAGTTGAAAATCAGTTGGGAAAAAGATAAGAAGTGATAGGGATGGAGAATATAAATCTCCTTTTGCAGAAATATGTTTGGAAAAAGGATTTATCCATCAAACTATTGTCCTATTCACCTAAATCTAATGGAATTGCAGAATGAAAAAAAACGAACTTTGAAGAAATGATGGTTGCATTACTTATAAATTAAGGTTTATCACAAAACTTGTGTGGAGGAACTATCCTTACTGCAAAAGGGAACAACAAAAAGTTGTGTTTTCAGAAAGAAAGCAGTTTTGTTTGTTCAGGGGACACAATCTATTCCATATGAGAAATGGAAAGGAAGGAAATCCAACTTGAAATATTTCAAAGTGTGGGGGTGTCTAGATAAAGTCCAAGTTCCTATTCCCAAAAGGATTAAAATAGGACCTATGACTGTGGACTGTAAAATTAGACTTGAGTAGTCTAGTGAAGGGTCTAAAAAGACCTTGGAAAGAAAAAAAAGAGAATTTACTTAATAAAGAGATTCAGAGCATAGTAAATGTCAAAGGACATCTACTTCCTTCGAATATGATTTTGTAACATTTCTTGTGTCTTCTATAGACTCATCTTTTTGGAAAGATGGTGTTAATAGTGAGATTGATGCAATCTTGAGCAACCATATTGGAAGTTAATTGATCTTCTTCCAGAAAATAAACCTTTGGGTTCAAAGTGAATCTTCAGAAGGAAAATGAAAGTCGATGGAACTGCTGACAAATATAAAGCAAGACTTTTTGTCAAAGACTTTAGACAAAAACAAGGTCTTGATCTTGTCGATATATATACTCGTCAGTAACTAGAATTACATCCATTCGGATGCTAATATTATTAGTTGTGGTATATGACCTCCAAATTCATCAAATGAATGTTAAAACAACTTTCTTAAATGGAGAATTGGAGTAAGAAATTTACATGGAACAACCCGAGGGTTTTGTGGTTCCTAGTAAAGAAAAGAAAGTGTGCAAACTTGTTAAGTCATTTTATGGACTAAAACAAGCACCCAAACAATGACATAAGAAATTTGACCAAACCATGTTGGAAAATGGATTTAAGAATAATGGAAGTGATAAATGTGTTTACATTAAAATCACACGGTCATTGTTTGTTTGTATATTGATGACATGTTGATCATCAATAGAGACACTAATGACATAAATGCTACTAAACGTATGCTAAAAGACAAGTTTGATATGAAAGATCTTGGAGTTGATGATGCGATCTTAGGTATAAGAATCCTTAGAACTTCATAATGTTTAGCATTGTCGCGGTCTCATTGCATCGAAAAGGTACTTGACTAGTTCAAATATTTAGATTTCAATATTGTTAAGACTCAAATAAATGTGATCTTTGCATTTCAAATGAGTGAAGGCGAAAGTGACTCACAATTGGATTGTGCTAGAGTATTGGGAAGTATGATGTATATCAAGAAGTGTACGCGATCAGATATAATATGTGCTATTAGTAAACTGAATCGGTTCACGAATAATCCAATCAAACTCATTGGATGGAAATGAAAAGAGTTTTTGGGTATTTAAAACATACTCAAAACTATGTCTTGCATTATAACAATATCCACCAGTATTGAAAGGATATAGTGATGCAAATTGGATCACCAGGATCAAATGGAGTAAAATCCACGAGTGGATATGTATTTACTCTTGGTGGAGGAGAAGTCTCTTGGAAATCTTCCAAAAAAAGACATGTATTGCTAGCTCTACAATGATCTCTGAGCTTGGTGCTCTAGATAAGGAAGGTGAATAAGTTGAAAGACTCCGAAATTTCTTGATAGATATTCTTTTTTGGTCCAAACCTTTGGCATTAGTATGCATACACTTTGATAGTCAAGATGCAATAGGTAGGGCATGGATCATGATGTATAATGGAAAGTCTCGTCATATAAGAGAAAGACATAATACCGTTAGAAAACAACTACCCTCTAGTGGAATTATCACAATTGACTATGTAAAGTCAAAGGATCATGTGTCGGATCCACTTACAAAAAGGCCTAACTAGAGAGAAAGTTGAAAGAACAGCTAAGGGAATGGGTTTAAGGCTTAGGACAAGTCATCATGGCAGTAACTCTATCTAGTAGACTGGAGATCCCAAGAGCAAGATTTAAGGAGAAAAACAAAGTTGTGACTAACGGTTTGACATTGTCAATAAACTCAATCCATTCTCATGATGAAGACAATGTTCAGGAATGAGGTTAAAACATTAAGGCTTGTTAAAGAGTTAATAAAGCTTAAAGTTTTTAATGATTTTCTAAGTTTGGCAGACTTGACCAAATAGTGTATCTACGTGATGACACGGTTAGAAATCATCTATGTGAGTGTGAAGTGTAAGCCGCTTCAAGGAGAATTATTGTCAAAAGCCTATTTTCTATACACTCATGCAACCAGGAGGTGCTCATGGTTGAAACAAACACTACCGTAAGAACCATAAATGGTAAAGGGTTAATTGTGTGACATATGGTTGTTTAGCTAGGTATACACCAAAAATCAACGGTTCAAAGATATCGCATCTACCGATTGATCGAGTATATTCGACATATGTTCACTGATGAGTCTGAGATTTGGACTCATTTAGGGCGTTATTTACAATGATTTAGTGTCCTCAAATGCTTATTTTGTGTCAATAATTGATGAAAAACCCTTGATTTCCAGGTATATGGACTGAGGAACAAAGCATGGAGACTAATTTGCAAAAAGGAACAAAGCGAGCTGAAAGAACGAAGAAATGAGAGCCTGGTGATCGCCAAGTCCTTTTGGCGAGTCGCCAAACAGCCTCTTGACTGCCTAAAGTTCCAGTGTGCCAAGCCCTAAAGGAGAAAATCAAGTTGGCGAGAGAAAGGAGCAGTCGATGGATCGCCGAGTGGTTCCGGGAAGTAGTGTTGGATCGCCTAAAGTTACAGAACTTGAGGAAGCTGAAGGCCAATACAGAAAGGCGAGGACATTGACAAAAGGGAGGATCGCCGGGCTGATCGGCGAGCCCAACTTACTGCGTCGAATGGTCTTTCGCAACATATTTTTGGCAACTATAAATACATTTTTAAACATTTAGTTTAGAAAAAAATGAAGCTTTTTATCATTAGCAAATATCATATTTCTAAATATTTTAAAAACTCTGAGTATTGCGACAAGTTATTCCTTAGCTTTGAAGAATTGAAGTTTTTCACTTTTGAGAAATTCGAAGTGGGTCTTTGAGATTCTTCAATTTGGACCTTTGTAAAGACGAAATTAATCTTACCCAGTTGATGGAAACTCAATTTGGTAACGATTTTTATCTTTTTATGATGTCTAGCTAAAACCCCAATTCTTAGGGTGTGATTATGTGATTATGGGCTGATTTAATTTGTGGGTGTTGCTAATTGTTAGTCTAAATGCTGTTTAGAAGTGATTTCAATCAGTAATTGTGGTTTAATTTAAAGAATTGTAGTTGTAAATGCAGTTCTACCTTTGTGTTTTTGGCTTGCTCAAGAGAGAGGTTTTAAAACCAAGATTATTGATTGATGGTCTGTGGGTATTGGGTTCAGCTCGAGAGAGTGAATCCTAAACCATTTTCCACACATTCAGCTCGAGAGAGTGAATGGACTAAGGCGTAGGATGTTCTTATTTTGCATGCTTGTTGATGTTTGAGAGAAATCGACTTGATTCGGGGTAAATTATTCGAGAGAAAGTTTACCTCCTCTATGGTCTAGCTTATTCACTAATATTCAACTATTTCCTAACAGTTGCAATAACCCATTTATCTACATTAGCCTATAATCGAATCACATCCCAAGAACCCGTCTCATTATTGTCATTTTCGTATTGTTTGTTGTGTAGTTGATAATTGAAACCAAAACCCCCATGTTATTTGACATATGTGTCACCCCTTAATTTGAGTTATGTTTTTATTCGATAATGTCTATTCATATGACTAATTTCATCATGTTCATACTTTTCGATTGATTCTCAAACACGTACCACTCCCTGTGGGATTCGACCCAACTCATTTAATTGGGGTTATATACTGACTAGCGATCGTTGACACTTAGAATTGGATGAAGTGTCCTTGAAACGTTAATCAAAATGGCGCTGCTGCCGGGGAGTGGTGTTGTTTGACATTCTTTGGTTAAGTTGAATTTTGTTCTTTTTAGTCATAGTTGAATCTACTTAGTTTTAGTTTTGGTTTGTGTGTTGCTATGTTGAACGAAAAGTATGAGTGTGAACGGAAGCAATGGTGGCCAAGTGGGCCACCAAGATGACATCGGTAACCTCAACGATGTCAATGAGCCGAATGCTAATGACCCTCATCTTATGGGTGGAATTGGTGCCATTTGCTTGCCTCCGGCTGAAGGGAACGCTGTGTTCCATATTACAAGTACTATGTTGCAGCTCTTGCAATTGAAAAGGTTGTTTGGTGGGCTGACTCATGAGGATCCCCGTGAGCATATTAGAAACTTTGTTGATATTTGCGGGCAGTTCTCCTTCAAGAACATATCCCAAGAGTCGGTCCGGTTGAGGTTATTCCCATTTTCTTTAATGGGAGAAACATGTAAGTGGCTGGCTGAATTTCCACGAGACTCAATCACTTTGTGGGAAGAGCTTGTCACCGTATTTCAAGTGCGATTTTTCCCTCCTTCGAAGATGATGACTCTTCGGGATAGCATCCAAAGCTTCAAGCATTTGGAGGGTGAGCTAATTCATGAGACTTGGCTACGATTCAAGAAGTTGGTGCTGCAATGCACAACTCATGGTTTGCTTGACAACGTTTTGCTGTACTATTTTTACCGAAACCTTGATTCGGTGAACAAGGGTGTAGCTGACCAACTTTCTCCGGGAGGTTTGATGCAACAACCTTACGTTATAGCAGCCCAGCTCTAGGATGGTATGGCCATAATTAATCGGGCTTGGTACACCCGCGAAGATCAAGTCTCCCCTCTCACGTTTAAATTGACCAATGAGAAGCTTGAGAAAGACCAAGAGAGGGACCAAAACATGGCCAATATCATGACCCAACTTGACATTTTTGGAAAAAATGTCATGGGTGCTGGTGCAAGAAATGTAAGTGTTGTGGGTGTTAGGTGTGTTAATCCCGATGAGGCCAAGTTCGAAGCGTTGTACAATGAAGAGGTGAACTTCCTAGCCAACTAAGGTTGGAACAGGGATGAAGGCTGGAAAGATTGTGATAGAGTGTGGAGGGATCGTAACCTTACTTGGAAGGAAAGGGATTGGGAGAAGGACAGGTACATTCCTCCCCACGAGCGCCAAAAGCCCAAGGAGTCCGAAGGTGGCCAGTCTGAGGATATGATGTTTCGTATTCTCAGCAAGGTTGAGGGGTCTGATAAAATTTTGAAAGAGATGAAAGAAGATGTGTCAACCCTTAGCCAGAGGGTTACTTCTCATTCCGTCTCTATAAAATAGTTGGAGACCCAAATAGGTCAGATTTCGTCTCATTTAAACCCGAGACAACAAGGGGGGTTGCCTAGTGACACTATGGCCAACCCTAGGAATGAGGTTTGAGCATGGACTTGTATCGTGCCACGACGTTAACTAAGGCTCTGCTTGGGAGGCAACCTAAGTTTTATTTGCTTTATTTTTGTTTTAGAAATAATCGTGTGTTAATTATGCAGGTTAAAGTATGGAATGTGCCTGAAAAGTGATGATTGGAGAGCTAAAAGCTTAGTCGGTGACTCACCGAGTAGGTTGGCGAGCCCAACTCGGACCGCCATTGGACTCAAGAACTTCTAAAGTTGGAGTCTGTAAAAATTGGCGAGCCTAGAAGCAAATCAGTGTGTCATTGAACAGGTCGGCGACCACGACTTTGTTCGCCATTTGGACCCCCACATTAACTGAAGGTCCTGTAAAACTCAGCGAGGTAAGTGCCCACTCGGCGTGTCGCCGAATGGGTCGACGAGTAAAACTAATGTTGTCGAATGGGTGAGAATTGGACAGTTTTTAAAGGCCAGAGGTTTAAACTTTCATACTCTTTCACATTCCCTCACTTTTCAACTTTCCAAACTCACATCCGCACTTTATTTTCCTATTATTTTTGTGTTTTTACAGCTTCCTAGTCGTCAATCTTGTGTTTGTAGTCGGATATATTTACTGCCTAGCATTTCAACTGATTTATTTGACATTAAAGGTTGGTTTTCCGAACCTGAACTTGTATTTAGCGATTTTTACTCATTTGTAATTGTTCTTATCTTAGTGAAGTTTGTTGGGCCTCTCTAATCTGTAAATGTGTGCTTATTTGCCTGTTTTGAATTCGTAGTCTTGCCTGAAATGATTAATCATTGATTTCCTGAAATTTTCGTGCTTAAAAGTGATCTAAATTGTTGGGTTGTGCTAAAATGATGTTGGGTCTAGTCGGGTGAAGTCTGAGTAACCTATAATTGTGCTAAATGACGTATTTTTCCCGATGATAGAGTGTTTAACGTCATTCCTAAGGGCGTAAGTCGTCAAATGGCCAATTTTGGCCAAACCAAGAGAAGTCTGAGTATTCCGGTGGCATGGGTCTAGGTTTAATTGACTGAGTGCATGTTTTGATTTTGTTTCCGGGGGGTGCGGGGTTGAATTTGGAAGTCGGGGTAGAAAGTAGGCGCATTGGGCAGTTTGGCGAGCTGGATCGAGATTGCCGAACCACTCGGTGGTTCGCCGAATCCCTCTTGATCGCCTTTAATTTCATGTTAAAATTGAGTTTGGGTTCTGTAACTTTCGGCAAAAAGTATGAGTTCGCCGAGTGTACTCGACGACTCACCGATTGTCTTTCTTGATCGCCATTTCTGCGCCCTTAATCCCTAAAAGGCACTGTAACTTTCGGTGGGCTGGTCCTTGCTCGCCGAATGTTGTCAGCGGTTCGCTGAAAGGCCCTACCATCGCCGACATACCATTTGTCAAAGGAAATTTTGAGGCAGTCCTTTCGGCGAGCCCGGTTTGGCTCGCCAAAGTGATTCGGTGACTCGCTGATCGGTTCGGCGAGTCTGTTTGCATCTATTTTTTGGCAACTTTTTTCATGAAATGATTCTAACTCTTTTTGATGTTTTTGCAGATATGGCTAGGACTAACCTCGATATGCCGCCCCATAAAAGAGCACGGGGTATAGTGATCAATGAAGGGTGAGAAAATCCTCCTAAAAAGGTAATGACAAAGCCTCTAAAAAAAGGCAAGGGAAAGGGCAAAAAGCCCATGATTAAGGTTCTGAAGTACAACTCCGGCAGCGAGGGACAGTCCCTTGACTCCCAAACTGCATTCTCCGAGCCAGATGATAACCAACCACTACAGTCTAGGCGAGCGGAGATTCGTGCTAGGTCTCCCCCTGACTCATCGAAAGCTCTAGTAGCCTCCTCTCAAGAAGTTACAGTGCTAGCTCCAACACCACATGTGGTCCTAGTGCCACCAGTACAACAAATTCCTCCTCCTAGGCTACTCAATAGATTAAAAGCCAACAGGTTGAGGACGATTTTAGAGGAGAAGCTACTATCCACGGATGGCCTAGAGGGTAGATACTCCAGTGGAACAGATTCCATATCTTCACCAAGACTCGAGGCCCATATATCCCCACCTGGGTCCGTGATTTCTACTCTGCTTACGGTGATTTGGTTCCTCAGGGAAAGAAGAAGGCCAGTGCCTTCAGACCGGTGAAGTCGGTTATGGTCTAAGGTAAAGAAGTCGGGTGTTGCAGCGATCTCATAAATGCCGCCCTTGAGAGAGCCACAGGGTTCGAGCATGACTATAAGGGCCTGGTGACAACTCAGTCCCTGGATGACCTAAAGGGCTACCTTTCCCCTCTTATTTATGATACCACCCCGAGGTGGATTGAAGCGGGAGTCCATATAGATAAGAATGATTTGAATGTAGTTGCACAGTATTGGTTTGGATTGATCAGCAGCTCAATCATGCCTTTGCAAAACGAATCCATGCTCCGTCATGCAAAGGAAGCCTGTTTAGGATCAATCTTAGCAAAGAGGCAGCTCAACTTGGGACTTATTATTGAGCAGGAGATGGCCATGATGGCCAAACAGCGCCAGATATCCCTTCCATTCCCAATCTTAATCACAGAGTTGTGCCGGCGTGCTGGAGTTCCTCGTGATGATACAAGAGATTTTGAGGTCACTCCTACATCCTCCACTGATATCAGGCATATAGAGGCTGAGTACACTCAGGAGGAAGCAGACAGGAGGAGAGTAGCCATGGTAGACGCATCCCTAGATGTAGATGTTGACTCTATACCTGTAGAGGCATCTTTGCCTACTTCGGCCTCCGGGCCTTCAAGTACTTTCACGTCTTCTCAGACTCCTGGTGCTTGTACTGCATCTCAGCCCCCTATGATTACTCAAGCTATGATCCTGAAGATGGGACACTTGGCCCATTCTGCGGATGTGTGGGCTACCCGATTGGAGGTTGCAATACCATGGATGATTGAGAGTGATATCCTTGCTACAATGACCCCCCTCCGTACTTCTATTGATGATTTGACTGCGAGAGTCATGACTTATGAAAGTCACAGGGGGAGTCTTCCGAGGTGACGACTTTGAGAGCTGAGGTGACAGATCTGAGAAAGGATGTAAACTATCTCAAGTCTACAGACTTCACCTCTTTATTTGAGGCAGCCGAGACAGAGGGTGCTCCAGCAGTATCTGAGATTCCTCCAACTACCACCAGAGATGCACAAATGGATGACATAGCAGCTGATGCATCAGAGGTGGATACTGATGAAAAGTAGATTGAGGAGCGAGATGTTGCCATGTATGATGACCTCACCGATCTTGAGGGTGCGATGTTCGAGACTACCCGCCATACCTCCTTGAGAGACACCACTATACCTCCTTGAGAGACACCACCATGGTTGAGTCCACTAGAGCTGGTACTGCTGAGGCCACATCGGGTATTGATGCCCCGACAGATGGAGCGACTGCATAGACATGACTTCTCTTTACCTCCCTCTCTGTCATTTTTATTGATGTTTTAGTACTTTATTACATTTGAGGACAAATAGCTTTTTGTTTGTGGTGGGGTGAGGTATTTTCATACCTACCTCTTGTGAATATTACTTTTGTCTATATATTGAGTTTTGGCACTATTTTGTGGATGTTTGAGCTTGTGGCTCCTTTTTTTGATTGCAACTGATATTTGGACCCTTCTAAAAAAAATTGCCACCTCTTGATTGTGTTTGAATGTGGTTTTTATTGTGAAAATTTGAGTATTGATCATGATCAATACCGATGACTTGAATAGTGCTCTCAATCTAACAAAAATGAATGTGCAACTACGATGAGGCAAATGAAGTTGCATAGACAATATGTGAACTCTTTGCATCTTGTTGTGACTAGCCGGTTATCGAATGAGTCTCTTGTGATGAACATTGCACACTAGCAAAAGTGTGGAGTCTTGTTTGATATTGGTGTCAATGCCTTGTGTGATAAGCTTACCGTGAACTATGTGTGATGACACCTAGAATTTTCCCTATTGGTCCGGTAGACTAAGTAATGCAGGCTCTTGAAATGATCTTAGGAAAAAATTTTGATGAGTGAAACAATTTGACATTGTACCTCTTTTGTGGCCAACCTTGTGAGTGTGTGAACCTTGCTTGAACATCCTTTGAGCCTTACCCTTTTCTTGGAAGAAACTTGATGCAATTGTGACTTTTCTTTATCCCTTCACCCTTAATCCTCATGAGATGTGGTTTGTTTGAATAGCCAACTTAGGCCAAAAGCCTAAGTTAGGGGTGTGGTGAAAAGAGAAGGTAAATCAAGAAGTGCAAAGAAGGCCCCCTTGACCCATGGTTGTGTAAAAGATGGAACCCCCCTATACAAAAAAAAAAGATGAAAGAAAAAGAAAAAGAAAAAGAATGAAAAAGTTTTGAAATAAAATTGTGAAAGTGCACAAGAAATGGGGTGTCCAATAGTCCATGGGAAGTGAATAATGGGGTGAATTTTGAGCATGAATGAGAATGATGAAAAATAAGGGAAGAAAGTGTTGTTCATACCACATATCATGAGGATAGAAGCCACTGAGCCTAAATGACCATACCTTTACACTCAACCCTGTTACAAGCTTTGAAAAGATCTTTTTGATCTTGAGTGAGCTGAAACAAGTGTTGATTGAAAAGTAAGGGCAAACCTATGGGTGAAATCATGCATGTGTTCATCTTTGTGAGTGTGAGAGTAGTATGTGATTCCGGAACTATAAATTGTTGAACCATTGTGTGTGACTATGGAATTATTCTTTGTGTGAGGGCATTTGAGTACCTTTGTTGAGCTTGAACTTGCATTTGAAGCAAGTATTGTGAACTTCAGAATCTTTGGTAATGGTGAGTCACAACTTGAACCATTGAGTGCACAATTGACCCCTGCATGAGTAAGTTGAGTCTTGTTGTTGCATTCATGATTGAGTCTTCTGTAGCACTGTTTGAGACATCCTTTTTGAACTGCTGAACTTGAGTTTTACTTGAGGACAGGCAAAAAATTTAAGTTGGGGATGTCGATGAGTCCAAGATTTGGACTCATTTAGGGCTTTATTTACAATGATTTAGTGTCCTCAAATGCTTATTTTGTGCCAATAACTGATGAAAAACCCTTGATTTCCAGGTATATGGATTGAGGAACAAAGCATGGACATTAATTTTCAAAAAGAAACAAAGCGAGTTGAAAGAACGAAGAAATGAGATCTCGGTGATCGCCAAGTCCCTTGGCGAGTCCCCGAATAGCCTCTTGACCATCTAAAGTCCCAGTGTGCCAAGCCCTGAAGGAGAAAATCAAGTTGGTGAGAGAAATGAGCAGTCAGCGGATCGCCGAGTGGTTCTGCGATGCAGTGTTGGATCGCCTAAAGTTACAGAACTTGAGGAAGCTGAAGGCCAATGTAGAAAGGCGAGGAGATTGACCAAAGGGTGGATCGCCGAGCTGATCAGCGAGCCCGACTTACTGCGCCGAATGGTCCTTCACAGCATATTTTTGGCGACTATAAATACAGTTTTGAGCATTTAGTTTAGAAAAAATGAAGCTTTTTATCATTAGCAAATATCATATTTCTGAATATTTTAATAACTCTGAGTATTGAGACAAGTTTTTCCTTAGCTTTGAAGAGCTGATTTTTTTTTACTTTTGAGAAACTGAAAGTGGGTCTTTGAGATTCTTCAATTTGGACCTGTGTAAAGATGAAATTAATCTTACCCAGTTGATGGAAACTCAATTTGGTAACGATTTTTATCTTTTTATGATGTCTAGCTAAAACCCCAATTCTTGGGGTGTTATTATGTGATTATGGGCTGATTTAGTTTATGGGTGTTGCTAATTGTTAGTCTAAATGTTGTTTAGAAGTGATTTCAATCAGTAATTGTGGTTTAATTTAAAGAATTGTAGTTGCAATTGTAGTTCGAACTTTGTGTTTTTGGCTTGCTCGAGAGAGAGGTTTTAAAACCAAGATTATTAATTGATGGTCTGTGGGTATTGGGTTGTCTTGAGTTCAGCTCGAGAGAGTGAATCCTAAACCCTTTTCCACACATTTAGCGAGAGAGAGTGAATGGACTAAGGTGTAGGCTGTTTTTATTTTACATGCTTATCGATGTTCAAGAGAAATCGACTTGATTCGGTGTAAATTGTTTGAGAGAAAGTTTACCTCCTCTATGGTCTAGCTTATTCACTAATATTCAGCTATTTCCTAACAGTTGCAATTACCCATTTATCTACATTAGCTTATAATAGAATCACATCCCAAGAACTCGTCTCATTATTGTCATTTTCGTATTATTTGTTGCTGTGTAGTTGATAATTGAAACCAAAACCCCCATGTTATTTGACTTACGTGTCACCCCTTAGTTTGAGTTATGTTTTTATTTGATAATGTCTATTCCTATGACTGATTTGATAATATTCATACTTTTCGATTGATTCTCAAATATGTACCACTCCCTGTGGGATTCGACCCCAACTCATTTAATTAGGTTATATACTAACTAGCGATCGTTGACACTTAGAATTGGATGAAGTGTCCTTGAAATACTTATCATTCACTATGGAACGTTCAATGGGAAACCTACTTATCCAGATGCAATTGATCCTTGCTTGTAAAGTACACATACTTGCCCGTTTCTTAGTCTTGGAGCCATTCTCCATTCATGCGGGGGATTGTTGGGTTTTAAAAAGTGTGAATGGAAAATGAAGAGTTGCGACTTTTATGTAGAATTGTGACTTTTATGAAAAGTTGCGACTTTTATAAAGAGTTGCGACTTTTATGGAAAGTTGTGACTTTTTTGAAAAGTTGTGACCTTTCTGAAAGATTGTGACTTTTCCAAAGGGTTGTGACCTTTCCGGTAAGGCACAATAAAAACCTTTTCACACTACCCTTTATTTTCTATAAATTGAGGGATTTCCTCTCATCTTAAATGAACGGATTTTTCTGGACTTCTTCTACTACTACTAAGTCTAGTGTTCTAAGTGTAATTTACTGTCGTTGAGTGGTTCGCTGACACTGTGGTTTTAGGTACCTATACATCGGTGAGTAATATCGTTCTATCCTGGGAGGATATATTCCATTAACCTCGGGTACTTGAGGGGAATAATTTCCTCAAGAGGGACACTGTGCATTCAGTGGGCTCGATTTTCTTTCTTTGAGAAAAATATTTTTCTATTGTTTCTAATCTGTTTCTGATTCTATTTTCTCTTCTATGTTTAATTTTCTAGTTTGAAAATACTCTTTCAACTTTGTTGTTTCTTACCAAGTTCTTCAAAGTTTTATTCTAAGTATCTTAGAATACAAGATGAACAACAAAGTGTTTCCTCATGGAAAGACAGAAGAGTAGTGTACCCAGGAATAAATAAAGAGTACGTTCCATCCGTCCAAACAGCAACCAAAGAGATAAGTATTTTCGCATTCGTTGAATTTCTTGTTGATATGTCATTGTCTGCTCCAATATAAAAAAATGCCCACTCCAATGGTTAGCACGACAACAACTTTAATGGAATATGTAGCGTAATTTCTCTCTCCTAAACCCACCAAGAAAATTAGCTGAGTTGAAACGAGGAAATCCAATCTAGAGACAAGAGGTTTGGTAGCTCCAAAAGCCAAGAAGTAATCATCGATGCCACCGAGTGAACCAGATAAGAAGTTGGTCATACACATTTGAAAATGAATGAATATGATCTTACTATCCGGTTTTTCAGATTTGCAACGTTGGAAGTAAGGCAAGATTAGCATAATGCTAGCTGACCAAAAACTACAGAGATATTTGGCAACAAAGACAAGGCCATAGTTATCCTTCCAAAGCAGGAGCATACCAAGACTTGCGAAGATATTAACCTCGAGAAAACACGTCTCTAAAGTAGGCATGTCACCGCATTGGGCCTTATTTTCAGCATGCCATGCCAATAGGGAAACAAGAATATTTATTCTACAAGTTGTCAGGTAGAAGGAAAGATGATGCTTATCATGACCAACGACACTAACCTACGGTACGAGTGTCTACGATCGTCAATAATATAGTAACCCAACTAAAGGTTGGGGTCATGTCCCAAGGGAGTGGTTTTGAGAATTAATAGAAAAATAAAATTTAGTTCTAACTAGTCGTAGCTAAAGATATTAACGATTAAAAACATAATGAATCAAAAGGGGGTGACACAAAAGTGTAAAATATCGATTTGGGGGTTTAACCACAAGAAGTATAAACAGCGAAAATAACAAGAAAATCAAGTATGGGGAAGAATTCTTGGGGTGTGACCGCAATACAAGTTGAGATAAATCGTTGGGTACATGCCTTTGATAGGAAATTTGCAAGATAATAGTGACTAGGCTAAGCTTTAGATGGAAATAAGTTCCCTCTCGGGCAACTTACCCCATTTCAAATGCATTCCTCTTGGACACCCATTTGCCGCTTGAAGGCCAGCCTATGCCTTACCCCACTCAATCTCTCGACCTGAGTGTTAGGATATGGGACTAGGGCTCACCCTCTCGGGCAGAACCTTATGTCGACCCACTCCTTAGGCCATCAGTCTAGCGGTCTTGGTTTCGCGACTTCCCTCTCGGGCAAGCCAAAAACACATAGGTGGTTTTGTATTTGCAACTACAAACCCATTAAATTAAACCACAACCACTTGGTGAAATCACCATTAAAATACATATATCCTATCAGCAAGCAAGACCCAACAACAATATCAACAAATATTTGCTAAATCACACCCCAAGAATGGGGTTTTTAGCCACACATCAAGAAATAACAAAATACACCTAAAATGATATTAAAATTAAATGGGTATAAGAAATTAAACATTGATTTAAGCAAAGGAAAAAGAATGGAGAAGACCCACTTCCAACTTGGGGAAGATGAAATCCTTCTTTCTTCAAGTCTCCCAAAACCCTCTCCAAACTTGAGAAAAAATATCCAAAAAGTACTATTCTATTCTGGAAATTAAAATTAATGTTCGACTATTTAAAAATTAATAACAAGTTCAGTATTTATAGACTACAGAAAATAGTGCTAGCGGATCTTTCGGTGAGGTTAATCGGAATCACCGATTAACTCAGCGATTCGCCTTTTAGTGTAGTTCGTCGCCGTCTTGCACTAGCCTTCAGCGTCGTCGTGCTCTGTGTCATTGGGCGGTATAGTACTACTTCACGGAACTATTCGGCGAAGCGCCGACTGCTCCTTTCATCACCTTTTTGATCATTCTCCTTCAGGGCTTCGCTTACTGGAACAAAGGGCGGAGTGCGTCCCTTCAGCAAGTCGCCAAGTGTGCTTTGCCGATACGCAGGCTTTAGCTTCTTCGTTCTTTTTAGACTTTTTGTTCCTTTTTGCGCCTAAGTGTCTATGCTTCCACCGAAACTTAAAATACTTGAAACTCAAGAGTTTTCATCAGATATTGAGACAAAATAAGCATTTGAGGACACTATTTCTATCAAAATAAAGCCCTAAATGAGTCCAATTTGTGGACTCATCAACACCCCCAACTTAAACTTTTGCTTGTCCTCAAGCAAACTCAAGTTTAGTCGTTCAACAAGGTATCTCAAATAGTGCTACAAAAAACTAAAACATGAACATACACAACAAGACTCAAATTACTTATGCGAAGATCAAGTGTGTACTCCAAGATTCAAGTTGTGACACACCACTATCAAAGATTTCTCATGCTCACGATACTTGCTACTAATGCAAGTTCAAGCTCAACAATAGTATCTGAATGCCCTCACACAAAGAATGATTTCATATTTATGCACAGGGGTAAATCAATTTAAGATCAGGAATCAAATGCAACGCTCACACTCAAATAGAGAAAAATAATGCATGTTTTCACTCATAGGTTTGCCCTTATTTACCAATCAACCTTCGGTTCGGCTTGCTCAATATCAAAAAGGTCTTTCTAAGGCTTGTAATGGGGCTGAGTGCAAAGGTATGGTCATTTAGGCTTAGTGACTAAAGATCCTGATGAATGTGGTGCTCACAACACTTCCTTCCATTTGCCTTCATCATTTTCTTTAGTGCTCATGAGTCATCATATTATTCACTTCCCATGAATTGTTAGGAGACCCATTTCTTTTGTACTTTGTTCCACAACTTTCTTTTTCATTCTTTTTCTGTCTTTTCGTTTCCTTTTTTTTTTATATGGAGGGGTTCCATTTTTATCAAAATCATGGGTAAGAGGGACTTTCGTGCACTTCTTGATTTGCCTTCTCTTTTCACCACACCCCCAACTTAGGCTTTTGGCTTAAGTTGGCTATTCAAACTAACCACAACTTCATGAGGATTATGGGTGATGGGTTAAGAAATATCTAGTTTTCATCAAGTTTCTTCCAAAGAAATGTAAGGCTCAAAGGGTGTTCAAAAGAGTTTCACACGCTCACGGGTAGGTCACAAAAGAGGTATATGTCAAATTGGCTCACACTCTTTAAAGTTACCTAAGATCACTTCAAAAGCACACCTTACTAAATCAATCAGACTAACAGGGCAAATTCTAGGTTTATTCATGCAAGGTTCAACGTAAGCTCATCACACACGGCATCGACACTAAAGCCAAACAAGACTATACACTTTTGCTAGTGTGCAATGATCATCACAAGAGAAAATCAATTCGATAAATGGCTAATCACAACGAGATGCAAAGAGTTCACATATTGTCTATGCAACTTCATTTGGTCTCGTCGCAGCCGCATATACATGTTCGTTCAATTGAGAGCACTATTTAAGTCATCGGTATTGATCGAAACCGAGACTTAAATTTGTACGAGAACAGCCACTTTCAACACAAGCGGTGGAGAAAATTTTCAAAAAATAATAATAATTTTTCGGAAGATTCAAAATTGTTTTGCAATCAATTAAAACCAGGAAGAAGCCATAAGCTTAAACAATCGCGAAAACAATATGTAACACCATTTTAAACAAACAACCCAAATATATATAACAATAATCCAGAGGTTAAATTAAAGAAAGACAGAGATAGGGCTAGAGAATAATCCTGGTTAGGCAGTTGTTTCGAGTTGGAGTCCTTCAACAGATGTCGCATAAAGTAGAAGGTATGTTGGGGACGTTTGGTGCATTGCCGAGTGATTCATCAAGCTTTGTACAATTTTTCTCAGCATTCCAATGCGCCTATCTTCAACGCACACTCTCGAGTGATTAATCAGTTACCTTTTTGTGCGTTGGCCTGTAGCTTATCTAGTTCGTTCCCATTCGGTGACATCGCTTTGACTTCTGAGTGATTCGGCGCTTCGCCAAACGAATTTTTACTTTTACAGAACTTCTCAGCAGCTGTGGATGTTCAAACGACGGTAACCATTGGGGTCGCCGATCAGGTGGGCGATCGACCGAAACTATCCTGAGCTCACTGAGTTTTACAGACTCCAAATTTTGAAGATATCTTAAGTCAAATGGCGAAATAGATTTGATCGCCGGCTTCATCGGCGACTTGCCAACTAGGTCTACTGCTCGCCATTCTGCACCTCTTTGGCACCTATTACACTTCAATCTATAAAACTAAGACACTATTATTTTACTAGTATGCCAGTATAAGATAATATGGGGTTTTGGGTTGCCTCCCAAACAGCACCTGAGTTAACGTCACGGCATGACGCAAGTCAAAGACTACTCTTCATCCTCGGAATCACCCATGATGTAATTAGGTGAATCTTCAGCGAACGGAGGATAGTGACCCGTCATTAAATGGGTGATTTGAGCATCTTGCATTTGAATTGTCATGGAGTGAGAGCCTGACGCTTCGTTTAGCATTTCGATGTTTTCCTTCATCTCATTCAACATCTTCTCATGTGCCTCAATCTTTTGTTCAATGAGTGACAGGGCTTCATCATCCTGTATATCTCTCCGCTTCTTCCCATATCAACATTCTCGAAGGGAGGAGTGATTTTCTTTCCCCATGGCTTGTACCTCCAATTCTGTGACTCTGGTAGATAGAGCATTCAACTGGGTAGCTATTACGTCCCACTCCTGCTTCTTTTTGGCTTCTTTGTTGGCTTCTACCATGCCATCAAAGAGTTTTGCTACAACTTTATAGGGGTGATGTAGCATACCGCCCTCGCAAATTTGATCAGCTATATCTCTATTCTCGGGTCCTAGACCCCTGTAGAAGCACTACAGTACCCCCTTGTCTGTCATCCCGTGAGATGGTCATGGTTGCAGCACCGCTTGAAACTTCAGCCACATTTCCTGAATAGTCTCATCCCCTTCCTGTTTAAAGGTCAGGAGGTTGTCCCTGAGGTTCAATAGTTTCAGAAGGGGATGATCCGTGTGGTATCCATAATGGTTTTCCATCCTTAGTTCCCTACTTTGATATTCAAACTAGCAAAACAAAACTACAATTTAGATTAGTAACACTACAACTAGAAAGAATCAAAAAAATTTATCCAACTACGAATTCCCAAATAACACCACTCCCCGGCAGCGGCGCCATTTTGATGCTTATCGTGACCAATGACACTAACCTATGGTATGAGTGTCTACAATCATCAATAATATAGTAACCCAACTAAAGGTTGGGGTCGTGTCCAAAGGGAGTGGTTTTGAGAATTAATAGAATATAAAATTTAGTTATAACTAGTCGTAGCTAAAGATATTAACGATTAAAAACATAATGAATCAAAAGGGGGTGACACAAAAGTGTCAAATATCGATTTGGGGGTTTAATCACAAATAGTATAAACAATGACAATAATAAGAAAATCTAGTATGGGGAAGAGTTCTTGGGGTGTGACCGCAATACAAGTTGAGATAAATCGTTGAGTACATGCCTTCGATAGGAAATTTGCAAGATAATAGTGACTAGGCTAAGCTTTAGATGGAAATAAGTTCCCTCTAGGGCAAGTTACCCCGTTTCAAATGTGTTCCTCTCGGACATGCATTTGCCGCATGAAGGCCAGCATATGCCTTACCCCACTCACTCTCTCGACCTGAGTGTTAGGTTATGGGACTAGGGCACCCTCTCGGGCAGAACCTCATATCGACCTACTACTTAGGCCATCAGTCTAGCGGTCTTGGTTTTGCGACCTCCCTCTCGGGCAAGCCGAAAACATATGGGTGGTTTTGTATTTGGAACTACAAACCCATTAAATTAAACCACAACCACTAGGTGAAATCACCATTAAAATACATATATCTTATCAGCAAGCAAGACCCAACAACAATATCAGCACATATTTGCTAAATCACACCCCAGGAATGGGGGTTTTTAGCCACACATCAAGAAATAACAAAATATACCTAAAATGATATTTAAATCAAATGGGTATAAGAAATTAAACCTTGATTTAAGCAAAGGAAAAAGAATGGAGAAGACCCACTTCCAACTTGGGGAAGATTAAATCCTTCTTTATTCCAGTCTCCCAAAACCCTCTCCAAACTTGAGAGAAAATATCCAAAAAGTACTATTCTATTCTGAAAATTAAAATTAATGTTCGACTCTTTAAAAATTAATAACAAGTTTAGTATTTATAGACTTCAGAAAATAGTGTTGGCGGATCTTTCGGCGAGGTTAGTCGGAATCGCCGATTAACTCGGCGATTCGCCCTTTGGCGTAGTTCGTCGCCGTCTTGCACTAGCCATCAGCGTCGTCGTGCTCTGTTTCATTGGGTGGTATAGTACTACTTTGCGGAACTATTCAGCGAAGCGCCGACTGCTCCTTTCATCGCATTTTTTATCATTCTCCTTTAGGGCTTTGCGTACTGGAACAAAAGGCGGAGTGCGTCCCTTCGGCGAGTCCCTAATTATTCTTGGTGATACGCAGGCTTCAGCTTCTTCGTTCTTTTCAGCTTTTTTGTTCCTTTTTGCACCTAAGTGTCCATGATTTCACCAAAACTTCAAATACCTGAAATTTAAGAGTTTTCATCAGATATTGAGATAAAATAAGCATTTGAGGACACTATTTCTATCAAAATAAAGCCCTAAATGAGTCCAATTTGTGGACTCATCAAAAGACCTCTTTCAACAATATAACAATGAGTAAAATTTGGAGAAAGAGAAACTGCTAGTGCCAAATCAGATTGGAAAATGGAGGAATTCACACATCAAGATTGTCTGGGATCCCACATTCTAGTCATAGGGTTAAACCTGACAGAACAACCCTGTAATTATAGTGCCTCTACATTAACTGTGTAATCCTTCAGAACCATGAATGTGAAACTTATTCTCGAATACCATACACAAAGATCCATTGTAGTTAAACAAATGGGTACAGTAACAAATTTAACGCCATGATCAAAGGGAAATGGACTCAAACTAAGTTGATCACACCCACCAGTAGGTCTTTCATGTTCAGTGTTAAGAGGTACTTTAACAGAATGCATGTCATTCTTCAGAATGAAAATCCCATTCTCTAGAGTGTGACAATACCCTTAAAGAAACTGTCTGTGGCCTCATTATTGGAGTCAACCAAGTGGCTCCTCCAAGAGAAAACACCAGAATGTTGAAGTTCTTGTACAAACATATATCAGACAATAAAAAAAATTGGAAGAGTGCACTCCTACTCAGTATCAACCCAATTGCATTTGGGTAAGCGCAAGTCAAGGCAAAGCGTCTCTATAATTTGGTTACCACCACGATATTCTTCGGGAGAATTATGCCAACAAGGAATTGTGTGAATCTATAAGGCAACAACAAATGAATAATCAATTTCACCAAGTAGCGAACTCAAATTTGACATCATAGTTCCTTGATAAGCAAAAGCAAACAGAAAACCAAATGTATTCAATGGAGGAAAATTTTCTAATAACACCATATTATCAAGTGACTTTTCCTCCCACAAGCTAACATTGTACACCTTGGTTACTGTAGATACAGAATGTTCAAAACCATGGATATTAACTTTCATATCATGAATGTTGGAACTTACTATTGTGTGTGGAATTTTGTCGATCACTTGATCTTCGGTGATGGAAGAAGGTTCATTTACCAATTTCACTTCTACTGAATTTATATTCTCAATTTGTGGTGTATCTATGTCTTCAATAGGTTCAACATCAATATTGTCTTTAGAAATCAATTCCCCAGACTCTACATATTGATACTTCATAGGCAATTTATCGAACACCTGGCCCGCCTTTGAGCTTCTAGCATCGTAGGATGATGCAATGGTAGAGGACTTTAGAAAATGACTAGGAGCACAAAAGGGAGACTCCACTTATTGCAAGATATTACAAGAGTGACGTTTATGACTCCGAGTTAATCCCACCTTCCAATGAATATCACTTCCTTACCAGCTTGAAAGAGTTACAGTTGTATAGTTTTCCCCTGAGACCTGCTTTGTTGTCAGCAATCACGGCATTGCCTAAGCTTGAAATTCTGGAGTTTATGATCTCTAATTTCATCGAGAACAAGTGGGACGCAAGTGAGGATATCTATCAAAGTCTTAAGACTTTGACTTTGCGAGTGGTCAACCTTTCAGAATGGCAAGTTGATACAGAAACTTTTCCCAAGCTTGAGGAATAAAAACTACAATATTGTAGCGATCTTATACAGATTCCTTCTGCATAACGGATATACACACTTTAAAGTCCATCCATTTAACTTGTATTAACAACGGTGAACTTGTAGATTCAGCTAGTGCGATTAAAAAAGATGTGGAAGATTTCACAGGAGAAGATAAACTTAGTATCCATGTTTCAATTGTTGACTCAAGTAGCGAAGAGGTAATTAATTTCTCACATCCTTCATTTAGCATTGAGTTCAAGTTATACTAACTATATATGCACTTTTTGTTAGATTGTAGCTATGAACTTGGTTTAATCTTAGATATCCAAGGAGATGGAGCACTGCATTTACCATTGATGTTAATTGATTACATCTTCGAAGTATTTGTCCTTACATGCTCATTCATGTTGCAATAAAAATGTAACTTTTCTTTTTCATCTTTGACAATGTAGACCTCAGCTCTTTCTCATTTTCTTTTTTGTCTACGATGTTATTGTTGTTATTGAATCGCGTATAATATTTATTATTCACTTGTTACCTCTTTCATTGTTAAATATGAGTTTTTATGGTCTATTAGAAATGTCGCGATTCCTGACCATATAATCATAGTTTTCCCTTTCAAAGATCATTGGCAGGCTACTACAAATTAATACATCCAAATAATTCTCAACTACTTCCTAAACTCTTGAGTTGATTTGTTTTAAGGACATATAACTGATTAATTATACATGGCAATCAAAGTTGTTAGGTAGTTAAGAAAGTTATTTAGAATAGAAACTTCTAGAAGACATTGGTAGTTAGAACAATTTTTAGCAGAACCACGAGAAATCTGTGTCTATTGTGTGCCTTAAATCAAACTCTGTGTGCTCGTAGTAGGACTTTGATTTAGGGAAGGATTCCAACTCGATTTTGTCTCTATTTTTTCGCTTCAATTCCAGCGAATACAGCTCTATTATGGTGATTCTTGCAGAAGTTCCTGCAGCTACTACAGTGCACCTAGGGATGCAACTCAATCCAGTTGACTAGGTATATCACAAACATCCTTTATTCATTCATCTATTTGATGCTCAAGGTTCTGTTCTGGTTTCAATTCAACTTTTCAGATCTGAAAATTACTCATTGTGGAGTAGATCCTTGAGACTTGTTTAACTTGGAAAAAATAAGTTAGAATTTCTATTAGGTACCTGCAGAAAGGACATGTATCTTGTTTCTATCCATGATAGGTGGGAGAGATGTAATGTGATTGTTCTAGGTTGGATTATGAAGACTGTATCTAAAAGTCTAGTTAGTACAATCATATATGGATATGATGCTCACACTGTTTGGGAAGATCTTCGTGAGAGGTTTGATAAGGTTAATCCATCTAGAGCATTCTATTTGCATAAGGAGATTGTTACACTATCTCAAGGCATTGCTTCTGCGTCTACCTACTTTTCTTGCTTGAGAGAACTTTGGGATGAATTTAAAACCTTAATGCCTCCTCCTGCATGTGCATGCCCTGAATCCAAGCAATACTCTGAACATTTCCAGTTTCAAAAGTTGTGGCAGTTTCTGATGGGGCTAAATGAGTCATATGCTCATGTTAAAAGTCAAGTGCTATTGATTGTTCCTGTGCCTAATGTTAATCAAGCTTATGCTATGATCATCAATGTTGAGAGCCAAAGGATTAATAATGCTCACAACAGCTCATCTTCCCTTGAAGTTCACTCAGAAACTGCTCTTATGAGCAATAGGATGTTTCATAGCCATCATGCTGGCAATGGTGGCTATCAAACTGGATCCAGTAGCACTACTACATCAGGCACATGAGGGAATACTGGATATAGTACTGGTAATGGTAATGGCAATTATGGAGGTTTTAGACAAAGAAATTCTGGTGATGGAAGGAATACCTATGAGAATGGCAAATCTCAACACTACTATGATTTCTGTCACCTCAAAGGCCACACTAGAGATCATTGTTACAAACTTCATGGCTATCCTAAGAGGAAAGGAGGTGGATCTTCCTCTCATTCCAATAGTGTTGCTACTGGAGGAAATCATCTCAATGATGATGGAGCCTATGACCCTCTTATAAGTCCTAACACTAGGTTTTATGTCTCATCCTCTAGCATTCTTTCAACAGGTACACAGGCACCAGGTACATAAGGAATGTCATTGTTTACTCATGAACAATATACGTAGATCCTTTGGATGCTAAGAAAGGGCAAAGAAGTGGACACTATGGCTAATGTTGCTACTACTAGTACCTCAGGTACTGTCACTGCACTTATGTCTGATGTAGTGAACTATAATTGGATTGTTGATACAGATGCTTCAAATCATATGGTTTATAATCTCAGTATGATGAACCAGCATAAAGATCTTAGAGATCAAGGAACTTTAAAAGTAAATTTACCCATAGGAGGTCAAGTTCCCATTGGTCATGTTGGTAAATCACTTATTTTTCAAGATAAAATAGTGAAAGATATTATGTTTATCCCAGAGTTCAAGTACAACCTACTTTTTGTGTCCCAACTAACAAAGCAATTGAGATGAGTTACGTTATTTTTTCTTAATATCTGTATCTTTTAGGATCTCTTCAATGGGAGGGTCCTGGGGATGGTAAAGATAACCAAGGTATGTCCCTACTACAAATAAATCTCAAGTATGAAGAGCCTGTTGTTACCCGCTCATGTGACACCTACACTAGTTTTACTATTTCTATTTTTACTTATTATAAGAAATGACCTTTAACTAGTCTTTGGCATATGAGACTTGGCCATGCACCTATTAAGGTCTTAAGCAAGATAGTTGTTTACCTAGTATGCAAGAAATGGATCATAATTGTATTGTTTGTCCTATTGCAAAACAGACAAGACTGTCATTTCCTACTAGTTCTTCTGCTTCTACTTTTGATTTCTCTATTATACAAGGTGATGTGTGGGGGCCTTATAGGGTTCCTAATCATGATGGTAAAAGATACTTCCTCACATTGGTTGATGATATGTCTAGATATACCTTGATTTAATTATGCATACTAAGTCTGATACACTCATTGTCTTAAAAAAACTTTATGAGTATGGTGAAAACACAATTTGGAATCAATGTGAAGTACCTTAGAACAGATAATGGGACTGAGTTCTTCAACTTCGAAGCTCATGATTTTTTAACAAAGAATGGGATCTCACATCAGAGCTCTTGTGTTTATACTCCTCAACATAATGGAGTATTTAAGAGGAAGCATAGGTCTATCCTTGACAGGGCTAGAGCCTTATGGTTATAGGCATATGTACTTTTGAAGTTTTGGGGATTTTTTGTTTCAACAGTAGTGTATCTTTTTGTAACACCTCAGGAGTTAGAAATTTGAAAGAAAGGGTAGTGCAGAAATTTGTCTGAGAACTGGTGTTTATGGGTCTAACCTATGGACCGTAGGGAGTCCTATGGTGTAACACCTCAGATTCAAAAAGGGTAAAATTTCAGTTGTTGCAGGATCTGGTGCCAGAATCGACAGACGCCACCGATGGTCCATCGTCTGACACACAGCCCATAGGTAGGCCCGTGGTTGGCCAGTCAGATTCTGCAAATTATCAAGTTTTCTATAATTTTCAATGGTACACCAGGACGGTCCGTCTCCTAGTGCACGAACCGTGCATAGGTCTCGTAGGTGAGTCCCAAACTTAGGAAAATTCTAGGGTCAAGAGTTGAGACCCACGGTCGAGTTTGGACCATGTCACATGGGTGGTTCCCGTTGTTTGAGGTCCAAAAGTGTTGGTCTCTGAATTTATCGACGACCAACTAGGACGGTCCGTGAGTTGATCGACGGACCATAGGTCGAGGTCGTCAGTGAGCTCGACTGTTATTTTTTAAGGGCTTTTGGGTCTTTTGCTAATTATTTTAACCTAATACTATGTCATTTTGCCCTTCACCTAAGCCCCTATATAAGTGTTTTAAACCCCCAAATTTTCCCAATTGAAATCATTTTCTCAAATTCTTAAAAGAAGAACAAGTCTTCCTCTCAAATAATTCTCTCTCAAGAAGTTGAAGAAGAAAGCTAGGGTTTCAAGATCAAACCTCATAATCCTCTATTGAAGTCAAGAAATTAGCATTGAGGTATGACAATTTTCATCCATAGAGTCCCCAAATTTTCTAATTTGTAAAGTTAGAAATCCCCAATTGAGTTATAGGTTTTCTTCTATGTTATGGGTTCTCTTGATTATTGATTTAATTGATTGTTTTATGATCTTTCAAGCATGAATTGATATAATTCCATGGTTTTTATGATGAATCCCCTTGAACCCATACCCATCCCATGTTTTCCAAGTTATGATGATCTAATATGGGTTATGGAATTATGAAAGATGAATTTATGAAATCATGCATGTTCTCATGAAATTGATGTCAATGTTTTAAGGATGCTTTGAGAGTGAAGTATCAATGATGTTGTTGTTGTGTTGTTGAAAGGATTTCTCATATACACATGAAAGCATGATTGTGAAAGGTTTTCTCACATAATAAGGGTTCTTAAGGTTGAAAGGCTTTTTCACCTAAAATTAACCAATGATAAGGAGCTAATCTAATATCGAGGCAAGCGGCGATTACCGATGTCCTCCAAAGACTAGGCAAGAGGTGATTACTCATGCCATAGGAAAATAAGACAAGAGGCGACTACCCATGTCTTATGAAAGCTAAGTTAAGATGAGTCTAAAGAACATTCCGTGGAAGTTATGCTTAGCACCGAGCGGACAACTGGAGATTACCCATGTCCCATAAACTATGTGCCAACATAGGATTTGTCTAGATAGACATTAGCTAGTGGATCCACTTAAGCTAGAAAGTTCATGGTCTTACCTTGGAAAGTAGGGAAAACCTTTTCTATGTAGGAGACACCGGATTCCATGTTATTAGCTCACATGGTCTTACATGTCGGTTAAGGATACTTTCCACAAGTTATGACAAATTATGGTTACTTAAAGAAGTATCTAATATGGACCATAAGGATGACTTTACTTGCATCGACCTTATTCATGAACTATGTTTTGAACCTCATGTCATGTATTTTAACTTGCTCCTTACATGTAATGAAATGTCCCTTTTAAGCATGTTTTATATGTTTTTATACATGGCTATCATGCTTGGTACATGTTTGTACTGACGCATACTCTTGCCTATATTTCCCCAAATGTAGGGTCCGACATTCAGGATTCTCAATCTCGGCTAGAGGTTGTTAGAGAGATTTTGAGCTTTGGTGAGTTCTCATGCTTCGAGGACCAAACTTTTATAGCTTTCAGTCATTTCTTATTTTCAGACTTTGTACATGACACCAGGGTTACGTCTTAGTCACTCTTGATGTATTAGATGGCAAATGAGACTTTGTAGACTTCCGTTTTACTTTAATAAAATTCTTAGAGTTGAAATGTTTCTCTTTATCTCTTTTAATTTTCTTATATCTTGTTATGTATTCTAAGTGGCTTGTGTAGGGCCTCCCAGGTCCTATACGCCATGTTAAACCTAGGGGGTGCCGTGGGTCGTGACATACGGGTTGTAGTAAGTAACCGTATAACAAGGGTAGAGTTTTTGTAAATTAAGTCCTAGTCCCTTTTTCTACGATTGATTAGTATGGTCTATCATCCTATGTATGAGTCGTAAATAGTTCTCATAGGTGGGTCCTAGACTTGGTGAAATCTTAAGGAAAAAGGTTGGTTTATACGGTAGGTATCTACGGTCCGTAAATAGACCCACAAACCATAGATTATGTTCGTCAAAAGCTGGCCAAATTAAGGGTCTATGATCATTTCCATAGACCAAGATGGCCCGTAGAAGGACCTACGGATCGTAGGTACAAATCGTAGAAAGGGTCGGTAGTTAACTTTTAAGGGCTTTTAGGTCTTTTCCCTAATTGATTAATGCCTAAACTAGGTCATTTTTATCCTAATCTTAAGCCCTATATAAGTCCCTTCAGCCTAAAAACTACTCATTCTAAACCTTTCTTCTATGTTCTTCAATTCTCTCCTAGATCACCCCCAAACCTCCCCTCAAGAACTAAAAAAGAAGAAAGGTAGGGTTTCGCTTGAAGAACTCAAATTCACCATTGATTTTGGGAATTGATTGTTAAGGTATGTTAGCATTCAACTATGGAGTCCTCTCCTCTTCAGAGTTCCTAAAATCTCCAATTTTGTAAAGGTAGATTTTCAGTTTAAGTTAGGGTTTTATTAAATCTTCGTGGGTTCCTTTCAATCTTGATCAAATTTATTGTTTTCTATTTATTTATGCATGAATTAAAGTAATTATATTATTTTTGAGTTAAATTACATGAACCCATGCATGATCCATGATTTTTACACAATGAGATTATGAACTATGAAAGAGGAATTTATGAAGATATGCATGTTCTTTCTATGGAATTGATATAAATGATTTAAGGTTGCTTTGAGAGTAAAGCATCGATGTTGTTGTTGTTGTTGTGAAAGGTCATTTTCACATAAAGAATTCATAACGTTGAAAGGTTTTCCCATCTAAGATGAATCAAGATTTAAGAGCTATTCTAAATGAACTCTAGCTTGGATTGGTTACTTATTGGTGCCTTTCCATGGATAACAAGATGAATATAATTAATGACTATTTCGTGGGATTTATACTTAGCCCCGAGAGGATATTGAGATATAAGCTCTCCCATTAGTAGAGGTCAGGTTTGTAGTAGCAATCTCCCTATGCCACAACTATGTGCCAGCATAGGTTGTCTTAGATAGACATTATCTAGTGGCTCCACATTAGCTCAACTTTATGGTTCTTACCTTGGCAAGTAAGGACATCTCTTTTCGGTGTGGGAAAGACACTGAATTCCATGTTGTAGCTCACGTGGTCTATGTCAGTTAATTGTAAAATTTCCACAATAATGAACTAGGGTTACTTTCTAAAGTATCTCATAAGTGTTTTAATGATGTTTAGCTTGCATTGACCATAATTATAACTTATGATTTCTAACATATTAATTGATGATTTAGCTTGGTCATTGCACGTCATGTAAAATCCGTTTTAGCATGATTTCATAAATCTTATGCATTGCTATCATACTTAGTACATTCCATGCACTAAACCATACTTGTGCCTGCTTTGTTTCACTAATGTAGGATCCGACGTTCCTACCTCCCATACTTGTGGCTAGTTGATCCTTTTGGGATTTTGAAGACTGGTTAGTCCTCATGATCTGTGGACCGAGATTCTTTTATTGGTTTTATTCCATTTATGTTCTCATATTTTGTAGGTGATGTATGGGTTACGTCCTTATCACTTTACTTAAGATGTACTAGATCACTTTGTGACTTATTTTAGACTTCTGCTTTTGTCAAACCCTTTTGATGTACAAAATGATATCTTTTAAAGTCTTTAAATTCTATTATGTTGTATGACGTATGATGAGTGGCTTGTGTAGGGCCTCTCGAGGTTCCATGTGTCATGTTATGCCTAGGGTCTTTTTTGGGTCATGACAAACTTGGTATTCAGAGCACAAGGTTTAGAAAGGTCCTAGGATGTCTCATAAGCCACGTCGAGTGGAGTCTTTTTCATGAGTGTGAAGCGTGCCACATTTATGAATGATAGGCTATAAGATGCTTAGGAAATTCCACTTCTTTCATCATTCTAAAGTCGTGTGATATAGTGTAACTCTATATGTCTCTCTTCTAATCCTTCCACTTCTTTTATCATTCAAAAGTCGTGCGATAGAGTGTAACTCTATATGTATCTTTTCTAATCCTTATTTTATCCTTTTTTTCCAGGATATGATCCCTCGAAGAGCTTATGTTAGGAGGAACTCGAATGAGAATGTGGAACAAGAAGCTCCTCAAGTTTCGGCCGACCCTTTGGCCGATCAAGTGACTAATGCAGAGTTTCGAGCTTCTTTTCAAATGTTTGCCCAAGCCATGACAGATCAAGCCAATAAGAAGGTTGTGGTCCCTGTGAACCCGAATATGGGTATGAAGACATCTAGAGAGAGAGACTTCACTAGAATGAATCCCCCGGAGTTCCATGGTTTTAGGGTTGAGGAAGATCCTCAAGAGTTTATTGATGAGGTATACAAGGTGTTGATGATCATGGTAGTAACGCCGGTGGAAAAGGTGGAATTGACCGCTTACCAACTTAAAGGTGTTTGTCAAGTTTTATTCAACCAATGGAAGAAAGAGAGATCGGTTGATGCTGGTCCTTTTGATTGGGAAATGTTTAAGGTTGCTTTTCTTGATAGGTTATTTCCCCTTGAGATGGCGGAGCTAAAGGTACTTGAATTCATTAACCTTCGTCAAGGAAATATGAGTGTGAAGGAGTATGTCTTGAAGTTCACACAGTTGTCCAGATATTCTCCTACTATGGTTATAGATCCTAGGGCAAGGATGAGCAAGCTTGTTTTGGGAGGGTCCAAGATAGTAGTTAAGGAATTTCGTGCTACCATGCTCATCAATAAAATAGACATCTCTCTCCTAATGATTCATTCTCAACAAATCGAAGAATAGAAACTTAAGGAAAGGTCTAGGGAGGCAAAGAGGGAAAAGACCAGTGATGGTGACTTTTCACATTCAAGGTCCGATAGACATGGTCGTTCTAGGTTCCGACAAAGATTTTTCGGTCAAGGTTACTCCAATGCTCGGGCTCCTAAGTTTAACAAGGATAGGGTGCCTAACCCTAAGCCTCAAGGATCAAATGGTGGTGGATCTTCATTGACTACTTGTGCAAGATGTGGAAGGAAGCATGAGGGTAAATGCTTAGCTGGTACGGATGGTTGCTTTGTTTGCGGTAAGAGTGGTCATAAGATAAAGGATTGTCCATTACTTATTGCTAAGGGAAGACAAGGTAGACAAGCTTCGTCTAGTGGTTTGGGTTCAAGTGCTCCAAAGATAAATTGATTTTATACACTTCAATCTCGTCATGATCAAAAGGGTTCTCCCGGTGTGGTTATCGGTATGTTGAAATTCTTTAATCTTGATGTTTATGCTTTGCTTGATCTCGGTGCTACCTTGTCTTTTGTGACGCCATATGCGGCTATGAGGTTTGACGTTCTTCCAGATGTGTTGATAGACCCTTTTTTCTGTCTCTACACCTATTAGTAAATCTATTATGGCTAAGAGAGTCTATAGAAATTTTCCGTCTCCTTATCCCATAGAGTCACTCATGTTAATCTTGTAGAGATTGATATATTTGATTTCAATGTTATTCTTGGTATTGATTGGCTCCATTACTGTTATGCTTCTATTGATTGTAGACTCTGAGTAATCAAGTTTCAATATCTGAATGATCCCGTTCTAGAGTGGAAAGAGGGAAATTTTATTCCTAAGGTTTAGTTTGTTTATTTTCATAAAGTTAGAAAACTGATTTCTAAGGGTTGCATGTATCATCTTGTTCAGGTTAGCGATACAAATTTTGAAACCCCTACTCTTGAGTCGGCCCCATTGTTAATGAGTTTCTGAAAGTGTTTCCCGATTATCTACCGGTGTTCCTCCCAAAAGGGAAATAGACTTTAGTATTGACCTTCTCCCCAATACGCAACATATCTCTATTCCTCTTTACCATATTGTTGAGTCCACAAATTGGACTCATTTAGGGCCATGTTTTAATAGAATTAGTGTCCTCAAATGCTTCTTTTATCCCAATATCTTATAAAAACTCTTAAGTTTCAGGTATTTAAAGTTTGAGTTGAAGCATGGACACTTAGGCGCAAAAGGGAACAAAAAGGCTGAAAAGAATGAAGAAACTGAAGCTCGAGCATCGCCAAGCACACTTGGTGAATCACCGAAGGGACGTACTTCGCCCTTTGTTCCAGTACGCGGAGACCTGAAGGAAGAGAATCAAATCGGTGGTAAAAAAGAGTAGTCGGCGCGTCGCCGAACAGTTCCATGAAGCAGTACAATATCGCCCAATGGTCCAGAACGCAGAGATGTTGTAGGCAAGCACAGAAGGCGATGAACCAAATGATGGGCGAATCGTCGAGTCTATCGGCGATTCCCACTAACCTCGCCGAATAGTCTATCGCAGCACTAAATCTGAAGACTATAAATACTAGTCTTAGTTATTATTTTTAAGGGTCCTAACATTATTGTAATTTTTACCTTACAATATTATCTTTCTTGTATTTTTTCTTTCAAGTTTGGAGAGGGTTTTGGAAGACTTGAAGAAAGAAGGAGTTCATCTTCCCCAAGTTGGAAGTGGGTCTTCTCCATTCTTCTTCCTTTGCTTAAATCAAGGTTTAATTTCTTATACCCATTTGATTTCATTATCATTTAAGGTGTAATTTGTTATTTCTTGATGTGTGGCTAAAAACCCCATTCTTGGGGTGTGATTTAGCAAATATGTGTTGATATTATTGTTGGGTCTTGCTTGCTGATAGGCTAGAAGTATTTTAATTGTGATTTCACCTAGTGGTTGTGGTTTAATTTAATGGGTTTGTAGTTGCAAATACAAAACCACCCATGTGTTTTCGGCTTGCTCGAGAAAGAGGTCGCAAAACCAAGACCGCTAGACTGATGTCCTAAGGAGTGGGTCGACATACGGTTCAACCCGAGAGAGTGAGCCCTAGTCCCATATCCTAACACTCAGCTCGAGAGAGTGAGTGGGGTAAGGCATAGGCTGGCCTTCATGCGGCAAATGGGTGTCTGAGAGGAACCTATTTGAAACAGGGTAAGTTACCCGAGAGGGAACTTATTTCCATCTAAAGCTTAGCCTAGTCACTATTATCTTGCAAATTTCCTATCGAAAGCATGTACCCAACGATTTATATCAATATATATTGCGGTCACACCCCAAGAACTTCTCCCCATCCTTAAATTTTCTCTTGATTTTTGTTGTTTTAGCTACTTGTGACAAAACCCCCTTTGATATTTGACACTTTTGTGTCACCCACTTGAATTTACTTTGTTTCTATTCGATAATTTCTCAAACTCCAGCTAACTAGAACAAAATTCTAGCCTAACTACTATTTTCACTACTGCCCTTGGGACACGACCCCAACCCTTGGTTGGGTTACTATATTATCGACGATCGTAGACACTCGAATCGTAGGTTAGTGTCGTTGGTCACAATAAGCATCACATATCTCCAACAGAATTTAAGGAATTGAAAGAGTAATTGAAGGATTTATTGGAAAAAGGGTTTCATCTGACCAAGTATCTCTCCATGGAATTCTCAAGTTTTATTTGTTCATAAGAAGGATAGTGCAATTCACATGTGTATTGACAACCGGTAATTGAACAAGGTTACCATTAAGAATAAATATCCTCTTCCAAGGATAGATGATTTGTTTGATCAACTACAAGGAGCAAGTTACTTCTCTAAGATTGACCTTCGATCGGATTATCACTAATTGAGGGTGAAGGAAGATAACATTTCAAAGATGGCTTTTTGGACTTGATATGGTTCTTATGAGTTCTTGGTAATGTCATTTGGGTTGACTAATGCTCCGGACGCATTTATGGATTTGATGAATAGGGTTTTTAGACAATACCTTGACATGTTTGTGATTGTGTTTATCAATGATATTTTGATTTACTCAAGCAGCGAGAATAAGCACATCGATCATTTGAGGATTGTGTTGCAATTCCAAGGACCAACAACTCTTTGCAAAGTTTAGTAAATGCGAGTTTTGGTTGAGATTCGTGGCTTTTCTTGGTCACATTACTTTCGGTAAAGGTATTGAGATAGATCCTAAGAAGAAAGATGCGGTTAAGAGTTAGCCTAGACCCCTGTCCCTTTTAGATATTTGAAGTTTCTTGGGTTCAGCTGGTTATCATAGGAGGTTTGTTGAAGGTTTTTCTACGATTGCCTCTCAATTGACTGCATTGACCCTAAATAAATTTATGTTCTTATGGTTGAAAGTGTGTGAGAAGAGCTTCCAAGAATTGAAAGATAGACTTACCTCCACTCTGGTATTGACTCTACCGGAAGGGTCTGATGGGTTTGTTGTTTATTGTGATGCTTCAAAGATTGGACTAGGGTGTGTTCTTATGCAAAACGGGAAAGTTATTGATTATGTTTTATGGTAACTTAAGATTCACGAAAGAAACTATCCTATCGATGATTTGGAGAAAGTGGTGGTTGTGTTTGCCTTAAAGATTTGGAAGCATTACTTTTATAGTGTTCATATAATGTCTTTACCGACCACAAAAGTTTGCAATATGTAAAGTTTGCTATATGTGTTCAAGAAAAAGGATCTAAATTTTTGCTAAAGAAGGTGGCTTAAGTTGCTAAAGGATTATGACATGAGTTTCCTCTACCAACCCGGTAAACCTAATGTGGTGGAAAATGCACTTAGTCAGCTATCAATAGGAAGTGTTGCTCATGTTGAAGATGATAAAATGAAGTTAGTTCGAGATGTTCATAGATTGGCTCGATTGGGTGTTCAGTTAGTTGATTCTAATGAAGGTAGTATTATGGTTCTTGATGGTTTAGAATCGTCCTTTGTGTCGAATGTGAAAGCCAAGCAAGGTCTTGATCTACTTTTGGTTGAATTGAAAGGTGCGGTGCTTAGAAGTCCATTGAGGCTTTCTCTCGAGAGGGAGATGGTGTGCTTCGGTATCAAGGTCGTTTGTGTGTTCCCAATGTTAACAATTTGAGGAGGCACATTTTATGGGAATCCCATAGTTCTCAATATTCCATTCACGCGGGAGCTACCAAGATGTACCGTGACTTACTGGAGGTCTATTGGTGGAATGGGATGAAGAAGGATATTGCAGAATTTATGGTTAAGTGTCCTAATTGCCAACAAGTAAAAGCTGAACATCAAAAGCTAGGAGGCTTATCCCAAGATACTAGCATTCCCACTTGGAACTGGAAAGATCTTAATATTGACTTTATTGTTGGGTTACCCTGCACCCGACGACAACATGACTCGATTTGGGTTATTGTGGATCATATGAATACATCGGCTCATTTCATTCCTGTCAAGATTTCTTATTCGACGAAAGACTATGCTAAGTTTTATTTGAGAGAAATGGTTAGGTTGCATGGAGTTCCCTTGTCCATTATCTCCGATCATGGTACCAAATTCACTTTTCAATTTTGGGAATCTTTCCAAATGGGCCTTGGTACTAGTTTTAAGCATAGTACGGCCTTTCATCCTCAAACCGATGGGCAAGAAGAGCGTACTATCCAAACTTTGGAAGACATGTTGAGGGCTTGTGTGATTGATTTCAAAGGTAATTGGGATTATCATTTTCCTTTGATTGAGTTGTATGGATTCATTTGAGGATATTTATGGTAGGAGGTGTAAATCTCTTATAGGTTGGTTTGAAGTTATGAGGTTGCTTTGATAGGTCCCGAATTAGTACACGAGGCTATGGAGCAAGTTTGGCTTATTAGAGAAATGCTGAAAATGGATCATAGTCAACAAAATCCATATGCCGATGTTAGAAGAAGAGATCTTGAGTTTGATGTTGATGATTGGGTTTACTTGAAAATTTCACCCATGAAGGGTGTAATGAGGTTTGGAAAGAAAGGAAAGCTTAGTCCCCGTTAAGTGGGCCAATATCAAATTTTAAGGTGTATTGGTAAACTTGCATATGAGCTTGATTTGCCTAATGATTTAGCATCGGTGCATCCAGTATTCCTTGTCTCTTTGTTGAAGAAGTGTGTTGGAGATCCGACATTGTTGTTCCCTTGGAAAGCTTGGGAGTTAAAGAGAATCTTTCTTATGAAGAGGTTTCAGTTGAGGTTTTAGACGGGAAAGTCCAGAAGTTGAGAAACAAAGAAGTTGCTTCTGTGAAGCATTTGTGGAAGAATTAGTTAGTTGAGGGTGCTACTTGGGAGGCTGAGGCCGATATGATGTCCCGATACCCTCATCTCTTTCCCTCCGTCTGTACTCTAGCTTGAGGTATTTAGTTCCTCATGGATCACTCTTTTGGTTTCATGTGTCTCATTCATTCTTATATTTCCTCATGCATGCATGCTCATGAAAATCTAATTTTGAATTTTATGATCTAGCTCGAAGTGATTCTCCATGTTCATGTGCATTGGGGTATGAGTTGCATGTATGTCTTATGAAATAATGTTTTAAATATGTTTTAGCTTGGAGTTGATTTTCCTCCTCGGATATGTGCATTTATGTGATTGAATTCATAATGGGTTGTTAGTTTCTCTCCTACTCTATTCATATCAGCTTGAGTCCTATTCGAGGAAGAATGTTCCCAAATGGAAGATATTGTAACACCTCGGGAGTTAGAAAGTCGAAAGAAAGGGTAATGCAAAAATTTGTCTAAGAACTGGTTTTACGGGTCCAACCTAAGGACCGTAGGAAGTCCTACCGGCCATAGGAAGTGAACCGTAGAACCAGGCTAGAGTTTTTGTAAAATTAATTCCCAGTATCTTTTTTTACGATTGACCAGTACGGTTTGTCATCCTATGTATGAGTCGTAGATAGGTCTCATAGGTGAGTCCTAACTTGGTGAAATTTTAAGTCAAAAGGTTGGTTTATACGGTCCATAAATGGACCTCCAAACCACAGATTATGTTCATCAAAAGTTGGCCAAATTAAGGATCTCTGATCATTTCTACGGTTGACTAGGACGATAGTTAATTTTTAGGGGATTTTAAGTCTTTTCCCTAATTGATTAATGCCTAAACTAGGTCATTTTGATATTAATCCTAAGCACTATATAAGTCTCTTAAGCCTAAAAACTACGCATTCTAAACCTTTCTTTTAAGTTCTTAAATTCCCATCACCCCCAAACTTCCCCTCAAGAACTAAGGAAGGAGAAAGCTAGGGTTTGGCTGGAAGAACTCCAATTCACCATTGATTGTTAAGGTATGTTAGCATTCACCTATGGAGTCCTTTCCTCCATAGGGTTCCCAAAATCTCCAATTTTGTAAAGGTAGATTCTCAATTCAAGTTAGGGTTTTACTCAATCTTCATGGTTCCTTTCAATCTTAATCAAATTGATCATTTTCTATTTATTTATGCATGAATTGAAGTAATTATATGATTTTTAAGTTAAATTACATGAACATATGCATGATCCATGATTTTTAGACTATGAGATAATGAACTATGAAAAAGGAATTTATGAAGATATGCATGTTCTTTCTATGGAATTGATCTAAATGATTAAAGGTTACTTTGAGAGTAAATCATCAGTATTGTTGTTGTTGTGAAAGGTCATTCTCACATAAAGGATTCATAAGGTTGAAAGGTTTTCTATCCTAAGTTGAATCAAGATTTAAGAGCTATTCTAAACGAACTCTAGCTTGGATTGGTTACTTAATGGTGCCTTCCCATGAATATCATAGTCTTTTATATATTTAGATCAGTATTGGGTATTCCCCACTTTTAGTTATCACTGTTTAAGCTTCCCCATAGTATATTTATTCTGTAATCTTTTAGTATGCTTATGATATGCCAGCTCAGGGTTAACTTGGGGTCACAGTGATCCTAGGTCCCGTGTTTACTCCCTAGGGTAGCCTTGGGGCGTGACATCACCAGTCCTCATTTAGAATCCTCGTAAAACAACATCAACAATGAATCAATAAATCTTTCCAATCATTCTCAACACATCACATATCAATATATAATCAAGTTGCCTTTTATTACCCATTTTTCCTCATTATGATCATTCAATATAAACAAGTTAACCCATTACCAAGTCTCATTACTCCCCAACACATATCACAAAGAAATACATGATTATATACACCTAACAAGGATCGAGAAATCTCCTTACCTCAAACAATCGAACAATTACTCCGGGACTTGAGTCTGCCCCTTTCATTGGGCTTCCAAATCAATGAAATCTATTTAAATAAATAATCACAATAAGATTTCAAAACTAACAATGCTCATATTACTATATGTCTATCTTAGACCCAAAAATCCCCCTAATCTTAATCAATTTCCTATATTTCAAGTCTAGGATTAATTTTTAAATCCTTCAATTAAAATAAATCTAATGGTATTTATATAATATAATACACATAATTACTTAATTACATATACCAATATATCAAAACTTAAATCATAATATAATAATAAGAAAATAAAAACTCAGTTGGTCACGAAAAATATTTTGCAGACCTAACTATTCACGTATTCCTAATTCCTAATGCATACTGCCCAATTCTATAATGGAAATCATTGCAAATTATTAACTTTTGATAGCAGCCAAGAATTGATAAAATAGTTAGTAAAATTAAAATTGTTGTATCAATCAAATCTTAACTTTAAGTCAGTAATGCACAATTCACAACAACACAATCATGATATGTGAATTGAGGAAGAGTAAAGAAATAAAGAGGACCACAAAACTCACCTGCGGCGGCATCAAATGAACAACAGTGTAGGTACTCAAATTCTCATAGATGGAAATTTTTTATTGTTGATTGCATGGGGTACTCAATATATATATATATATATATATATATATATCAAGCAACTCGAATGTCAAATTAGTCAAATTTCAGCACAACTAGACTCCAAGCCATTAGAAAGGTGTGCAAATGATGATATGGTGGATTCAAAGGCTGATCATGACAGATGCTTAGCGGTGTTGACCCAGAGTGGGAAAATAGAAGGTGGTGATGTGAAGGTGAACGATGAGGCAATGACTAGTAGAGAAGATGAGGACGCCATTGATGTAGAGGGATCCGACCAAGCACCGAAGAATGATACTCCCAAAGAGGTTGAAGAAAGTCCAAGGAAAAGCACCACCGAGGAACTGCAAATACCTAAGGAAGGGGCTTCTTCTTCTTCAAAGTTGGTAAAACCGATGCCCAAAATCAACCTACCATTTCCTCAAAGACTCAAAAAGCGGGATGAAGATGCAAAGTTCAAGAAATTTATATCCATGTTCAAGACTCTGTCAATAAATCTTCCTTTAGTGGTAGTGTTGTTGGAAATGCCCGGCTATGCAAAGTTCATGAAAGAATTGGTAACCAAGAAGAGGAGTATGGATTTTGAAACAATTGAAGTGTCTCATAGTTGTAGTGCCATCATGAAAAGCAATGTGGTTATCAAGAAAGTTGATCCGGGTGCGTTTACTATTCCATGCACTATTGGAATGCTCCAATTTGTCAAAACATTATGTGATTTGGGGGCTAGTATTAACTTGATGACATATGTCATTTACAAACAACTTGGATTGGGTGTACCTAAGTCTACAACAATGCGACTCCTCATGGCTGATCGATCGATTAAGCATCCCATTGGCATACTTCATGATATTTTGGTGAAAGTTGATAGGTTCATATTTTCGGTTGATTTTGTTATTTAGGATTGTGAGATTTATGTCAAAGTACCTATTATTTTAGGTAGACCATTGTTGGCAACCGGAAGAGCTCTTGTGGATGTTGAAAGTGGTGAGTTAAAGTTTTGGGTAAATGATGAGGAGGTTACTTTCAATGTGTGCAAATCAATGAAGCAACCTAGTGACATTCATGTCGTCTCAACAATTGATATGATTGATGAAGCAGTAGCTAGTGTGAGTGAAATGATGTGTATGGGTGAACCCCTTGCTAATGTCCTTTCAAATTATAATGAGGAAAAAGTTCAGGGGTATGATGAATTTGTGGCTGCTATATCGGGATTAGGTGCCCATTCTAAAAATCCATTTAAGCTCGATATTGATATGAAAATTTGAGAAAGTCCCCCCCCCCCAACTAAACCATCCACAAAAGAACCTCCAAAGCTTGAGTTGAAAGTGCTCCCATCTCATCTTCAGTATGTATTTTTGAGAGAAAACAACACCTTGCCAGTCATCATTGCAGCAAACTTGCTTGAGTGGCAAGTGAAATTGCTTGTTGAGGTGTTAAAGCGATACATTAAGTCCATAGGATGGACAATTGCTAATTTTGTTGGTATTCCCCCCGAGATTTGCACTCATAAAATCCAATTGGATAGTGAATGCAAACCAAGTGTTGATCATCAAAGAAGACTAAATCCACCTATGCAAGAAGTGGTGAAGAAAGAAATCATCAAGTGGCTAGATGCAGGCATGGTATACCCTATTACGGATAGCAAATGGGTAAGTATCGTACAATGTGTACCAAAAAAAGGAGGCATCATGGTGGTTCCAAATGATAAAGGGGAACTTGTACCTATGAGGTTGGTCACCGGTTGGCGAGTATGCATGGACTATCGGAAATTAAATGCTTGGAACGATAAAGATCATTTTACAATGATATTTATGGACCAAATGCTTGATAGACTTGTGGGGCGTGAATGGTACTGCTTTTTGGATGGTTATTCCGGATACAAACAGATTTCCATTGCACTGAAAGATCAAGAGAAAACTACTTTTACATGTCCCTATGGGACTTTGGCTTTCAAGAGGATGCATTTTGGGTTGTGCAATGCTCCGGCAACATTCCAACGATGTATGTTTTCTATCTTTGCAGATATGGTGGAAGACTCAATGGAGGTATTCATGGATGATTTTTCAGTCGTTGCTGATTCATTTGAAGCATGTATTGAACACCTTGGGAAGGTACTACAAAGGTGCGTAGAAACCAACCCAGTTCTAAATTGGGAGAAGTGTCATTTCATAGTAAAAGAGGGAATTGTTTTGGGGCATAAAATTTCAGGAGAAGGAATGCAAGTGGATCAAGCAAAGGTTGAGGTCATTGGCAAGCTCCCCCCTACTATTTCGGTAAAAGGTGTCTGGAGTTTTCTAAGACATGCGGGTTTCTACTGGCAGTTTATCAAAGATTTTTCCAAAGTAGCTCACTTTTTTTGTAAATTGCTAAAGAAGGAATCTACCTTCCATTCTGATGACGCTTGCCTCAAAGCATTTTTGTTCTTGAAAGAAAAATTAGTGCGGTCCCGATCATTATTGCCCCCAATTGGAGTAACCCGTTTGAATTCATGTGTGATGATAGTGGTGTTGCTTTGGGGGTTGTTCTTGGTCAAAGAAAAGGGAAGTTATTCCATCCGGTTTATTATGCAAGTAAGACACTGAATGTGGCTCAAAAGAATTATACATTCACGGAGCAAGAACTATTAGCGGTGGTGTATGCATTGAAAAATTCAGAGCATATTTGTTGGGAACTACAGTGGTGGTGCACATGGATCATGCTGCCATTATATATTTGATGGCTAATAAAGATGCAAACCAAGACTGATTCGATGGGTGTTGTTGTCACAACAGTTTGATTTCGAGGTAAAGGATCAAAAGACGTGTGAGAACCAAGTGGCGGATCATTTGTCTCGGTTAGAAACTAACCTGGTTGATTCCAATGAGAGAGACAGTGTGGTTGAATTCCTGATGAAACAGTGATGAGGGTAACCCAAGGCAACCCACCTTGGTATGCTGACTTTGCCAACTATATAGTGTATGGGATAATACTCGAAGGCCTGAACTTCTACCAACAAAAGAGGTTCTTGTTTGATGTAAAGAAGTACTTCTGGGATGAATCATATCTATTTAGAGAATGCACAGATCATATAATTCGAAGATGCATACCGTAAGAGGAAGTCAATGCAATTCTCAATGCTTGCCACACTTCACCTGCGGGCAGTCATCATAGCGGGGTGTGAAAAGCCGCCAAAGTGCTTCAAAGTGGCTACTATTGGCCATCACTATACAAATATGCTCATGGTTTCATTAAACAATGCATAGAATGCCAAATGCAGGGAGGAGTATCAAGGAAGCATGAGTTGCCTCTTAACCCCATCCTCAAGGTCGAACTGTTTGATGTGTAGGGAATCTACTTCATGGGACTGTTTGTGAGCTCTTTCACAAACAAGTATATATTGGTAGTGGTTGATTACGACTCAAAGTGGTTAGAGGTTGTAGCTTTGCCCAATAATGAAGGAAAGAGTGTGGTGCAGTTCTTAAAGCGATACATTTTCACAAGGTTTGCGACCCCACATGCTATTAACAGTGATAGAGGGTCTCATTTTTGGAACCGGTTGTTTACCGCACTGTTGGGCAAATACATAGTCAAGCATAAAGTTGCAACACCCTATCATCCGCAAACAAGTGGCCAAGTTGAAGTGTCAAATCGAGAAATAAAGGGTATTCTAGCAAAATACAAATCGGACCAACTGGTCTCGGAAGTTGGATGATGCCCTTTGGGCATACCGCACTGCTTTTAAGACGTCGATTGGCATGTATCCATATCAACTAGTATTTGGAAAGTCGTGTCACTAACCAATCGAGCTTGAACACAAAGCACTATGGGCATTGAAGGTGTTAAATTTGAATTGGGGGATGCTTCAAAAGGGAGAGTCAATCAACTCCATGAATCGGAGAATTCTAGTTGAGGGTGTATGAAAGTTCAGCCCTTTATAAGGAGAAAATGTAGAAGTGGCACGACGCTAAATTCCTTCCGCGAGAGTTTCGAGTAGGTGATTTTGTTTTTCTCTATAATTCTCGTTTGAGACTCTTCCCGGGTAAACTCATATCAAAGTGATCTGTCCCATTCAAAGTAACTTGAGTGTTCACAAATGGGGCAATTGAAGTTGAAGGTGTAGAAGGACCAACATTCAAAGTAAATGGGCAGCGTGTGAAGCTATATTTTGGAGAATGTCGGGAAATATCAGTAATCAAAGTGGTATATTTGGAAGATATGTGAGAGCATTTCCACGTCGTGCCACGACGTTAAATGAGGCACTTCTTGGGAGGCAACCCAAGTGTTAGTTGTTTTGGAATGACGTTTGTTGAATGTGCAGGGACTGGCAAGTGGGCGATGATAGGATCCTTTCGGCGGATTGCCGAATGGTTCGGAGATCCCACTTTAGGAATTTTCAGTGAGCTACCAGAATATTTGGTGGTTCACTGAATGGTTCAGCGAGCCCGCTTTAGCCCGCCTTTTGGTTCGGACTAGAGGGTCAACATTCTGGAAATTTTGGCGAGCTTGTTTCCTTTCGGTGGTTCGCCGAATGGTTCGGCAGACTTAGGCAGTTCTCACCAATTAGGCATGAAGTGAAGGATTCTTCTTACCCTATTCATTTTATTAAATGATCATTACTGCTAGTTTTATCCTTTACTCTTATTTTTGCATTGAGGGCAATGTCTAGTTTAAGTTAGGGGTGTTGAGGTTTGTTCATACCCTATGTTTGTGAATGTGGTTGTTCTCTTGAAAATTTGAGTGTCGATTGCGATCAATACCAATGACTTGAATAGTGCTCTTCATTGAACGATATGTTTGTGCGATTCCAATGAGGCAAATTTGAGTTGCATAAGTCATATGTGAGCTCTTAGCATCTCTTTGTGACTGGTCGATTGTTGAAATGAATCTGGTGATGATCGTTGCACGCGAGATAAACTTGTAGAATCTTGTTTGATGAATGTGTTGAATACCATGTGTGGTGAGGTTGTATTGAAATATGTGCTTGATAATGCCTAAAACTTGCCCCATTTATTCAATCGACTAATGTAGGCGAATGATAGAGATGATCTTAGGCACCTTTTGTTGAGAGTGAACCAAAATTGTCATTATACCTCTTTGTGACCACCCTGTGAGAGTGTGAACCTTGTTTGGCACCGTTTGAGCTTATCCTTTTCTTTGGATGAAACTTGAGCACACATTTGACCTCTTTCCTTCCCACCTAAAATCTTCATGAAGTATTGGTCCATTTGAATAGCCAAGTTAGGCCAAAAGCCTAAGTTGGGCGTGTGGGGAAAAAGGAGGAAAGTCAAAAAGTTTGAGAAATTTGCCCTTGAAGAATCAAGTTGAAAAAGATGGAACCCCTCCATATATATATATATATATATATATATATATATATATATATATAAAAGACAAGTGAAAGAAGAAAAAGATCGAAGAAGAAAAGAATTGTTGAAATGAAGTTTGTACAACGAACAAAAGAAATGGGCTATCCAATGAATCATGCTTAAAAGAACGTAGGGTGGATTGTGAAAATCAAAAGGAGTGAAAGAGAAGGAGAAAAAGGTACTAGTAAGGCATGCTTCATGAAGGTAGAAGTCACTAAGAAAAAATTGATCATACATCTACCCTCAACCCCGTTACAAGCCTTGAAAGACCTTTGTGATCTTGATTGAGCTTATTGTCATGTTGATTGGAAAATACGGGGAAGCCTATGAGAAAATCATGCATGTAAACGTTTATCTTTAAAAGTGTGAGAGTTTCTTTTGATTCATATATTCTGTAATTTTGATGAGATTTGTGTGAGCATGGAATCATTCTTGATGTGAGGGCATTCAAATGTTCTTGTTGAGCTTGAATTTGCATTTGAGGCAAGCATTGTGAGCTTGAATTCTATTTGATGATGGCTAGTCACAGTTTGAAACTTGTAGTGCACAATTGAACATTGCATGGGTAGATTGAACCTCATGTGCATTCATGTTGAGTCTTGAGTAGCACTATTTGTATACATCTCTGTTGAACTGATTGATCTTGTGTTTTACTTGAGGACAAACAAAAGCTTAAGTTGAGGGTGTTGATGAGTCGGGGATTTAGACTCATTTAGGGCTTAATATTCATAATTTTAGTGTCCTCAATGCCTACTTTATGCTCTAAACTGATGTTAAAATGCTAATTTGCAACAATGAAGGCAAAAGAGCAAGGCAAGGACATTACCCGACAAAAAAAGGAGCAGAAAGGTGAAAAAGTTGAACAAAATCAAGGATGATGATCGCCAAGACCACTCGGCAAACCGCCGAGTGGCTCTTTAGCTTGCCAAAACTTACAGTAGGCCAGCCTAGGGACAAAGCCAACTCAGCGATGGGAAGGACAACTTGGCGATTCGCCGATTGGATCTGCGATAGGGACTTAGCTTGCACAAAGTTATAGAATGATTGGTGAAAAGGCAAACCAAAAGGCGAGATGAAGGAAGATTTGGCGCATCACCGAACCGATCGACGAGCCCGACCTGGATCGCATAAAGTTATAGCAAGGGGGTGATGAAAAGTCACGCCAAGAAGGCGATGGAAGGCACACTCGGCGCATCGCCGACCTGGTCGGCAATGCTCGAGTTATTCCACTGATCGGTCCTAAAGCTGAAAATCTAGAAGAGTATAAATGCGATTTTTAAAAGATGAAAAAGGAGTTTTTTCAGAGGTTCTCGAGTTCCAACAAGTTTCTACACATTCTAACTCTGGGTTTTTTTTATCTAAACACTATTTTTAGTTTTTTTTTTTTTTAGTAGGATTTTAAGTTGGGTTTTGATATTGAACTGATTTCAAGCATTGTGAAGACTTGCAAATTGTTACCGAGCTGATGGAGAACATAGTTGGAAATACTTTCTTGCTTTTTATGATGTGTGGCTAAAACCCCCATTCTTTGGGGGTATGATTATGTGATTAAATGTTCTAATTAGCTTATGGGTGTTAGTATTTACTGATTTAAATGTTGATTTGAAGTGGATTTGATTGATAGTTGTGTTTTAATTCATTAATTGTAGTTGCAAATACAGTTCTAGTTTAGCATTCTTGGCTTGCTTGAGAAAGAAGTTTTAAAATTAAAAATATCAATTGATTATTGTAGTGATTGAGTTATTCTTGATTCAACTTGACAAAGTGAATCTGAATTCGATCCTACCAATCTGGCTCTAGAGAGTAGATTAATTGAGGTTTTGGGTTGTTCATAGTGTTATGCTTGTCGAGGTTCGAGAGAACTCGATTGATTCGTGGTAGTTGATCGAGAGATGACTATTACATCTAAAGCCTAGCCTACCCACTAAGATTCAACGTCTTTTAATAAATAATAATCACCCATATAGCAAAATTGGTGTTTATTCGGTCACATCCCCAAGGATCCCTCTCAACTTGATTATCCCCTGTTTGCGTAGTTGTTAATTGTTCACTCTAATCCCCCCCCCCCCCCATTTGACACTAGTTGCCAACCCCTGCACTTTACTTTAATTGTTTCGATAATGTTTACTTCTACAAATGACTAAAACACGCTTCTTACTTCGTAATTGAATTCTCTACCGTATCACTCCCTGTGGGATCGATCCCAACTCTTCGTTGGGTTTATACTTGATTGTGACCGCCTACACTTAGAATTTGATGAAGTGTGGTTGAGCGTTATCAGTTGGTGGGTGGGTGTTTAGAAATTCTTTTTTAAAATTATTTTTTTAGTTAGTTAAATAGACTAAAATAGTTGTTTTTAGAATTTCATTTTTTAATTAAGTTTTTTGGATTTAAATGCCACATGTCATCATTTAATTCATGAATTTGTCATGTCACTGTCATGTAACAACAAGTGGAGTACACACATCTCTCTTTTTTTTATTGTCAAAAAAATGTCAACTAGGTATCAATTTTAAGGGGCATAGGTGTTCAATAGGGATGAGCCTTAGTTCAGGTGTTTAAACGAATTATGAAGACAATTTTAAGGAGTTGCGGATGACTTAAGCCATTATACTATATGTATTTTATACATAAAACCTACCACACAGTAATGTATCAATCTCAAACCAAACAACTTATGACAATAATTACTTGTTTAATGTATCCCGTAAGAATATAATACTTATCAATTTAAATGAGATACATAAATAGTAATGTATCATGACAAATCTATCCATCTCAAAAAATCAATTCCAGAATATCTTAGCAAAATTGAGATATTCATGATGTATCTTCGCCTTCACCTCCCTACTTCTTATATCAGTTATATAATTTGTTACTTCCAATTCTTGTATATAACACGAATCATCAATATTTTATTCAACTACAACAAGAGATTGTGCATCCATTTATGAACCTTTGACACATACGATGGCACTAGATGATACATCAAAACAATGTATCTCTTCGATCTTTTTGTTTGTTGTATCAATAAATAGCGGATACATTGCAAATCTATGCGCGTACTTCTTTACCTCCATGTACAGTTTTACTACCATGTCATTCCTAATAATCATTAGAGATAAATTACCTTCTATGATGTATCGAATTTTCATATTTTCCTCAATTTATAGATCTCCATTTCAACTGCATTGGATGGTTTGAGATTCACAAAAGCAATATTTTGGCCAATAACTATTTCATCACTTATGTATCGTTCATACCTCACTTCACTTTCCTAGATTTCCGAATGTCTCAACAAGATCGACATAATATTCATGTTGTATCAGTTCAATTTTTTTTGAATATTTTGAAACAAAATTGAATAAATTTTGGAATCAATTTATGCATCGGACCCAGCTTATTTGCTATGTATCCGGATGACACTAATTTGGAGGGATTTTTGTAAATTGAAAAAGAATAGGCATATAATCTGCTCCTTGCACTTTGGAATTCCTAAATTTTTTACTTTGAAAAACTCAAACTAACTCGATCCATGTACACCCCTACCATCAATATAGTGAGAATGAGATGCGGGTGTTGAGTAACAGTTATCTGCAGCAAATAAACTTGGGTTGGCTTATAAATGTGCAATTCACACCGTATTTTGTGTCTTTTTGGCAGCCTTTTGAATTAAGGGAAATGTTTGAAATAAGGTTTGAAAAAATTGGGGTTTTGTTGCTAAAAATTCACCATGATTTTGTATTTGGTGGACCTTAACAGCCGAAAGGTGTAGTAGAATGACCGACATGCCTTAAAACATTTTTTATGACAAGGGAAACTCACAACCACTATCCTTTGGGTGCACACAGGTAAAAAAACCTGCTCATGTTTTGATCATAAAAATGGAGACCGACCAAGACCGGGAGGCTTACCCCCTCAGTGGGTCTGCTAGGTGCCAATTTGAATTAGCTAATCAAACTTCAGCTATTAGAAGGTTCAACCAAATAAAGAACAAATTTAAAACCTCGAAATCAAGTAACATGAATTATTTATTCTAAAAGCTCATACCAAAAAACTCAGTGTTGCATCACGATTTTGTTCAACGCTAGAAACTTTTTAACCAAATAGATCAGGATATGCATAAGCATACAGTTTCAACGGATGCCATGAAACCATGGAAGTAAACTAATGGTAGAATGTCACTTCTGTACACATGCACAGAAAACAGGATAAACTGAACATCATGTACAACACCACATTAATCATCCAAATTACATTTAAAATATTTTTGATAACCAGGAAATCCTTGAGGGCCAGCCGGCACAATTTCAGCGGATAATCAGTCTGTTCATCTACCATTTTCCACTTAAATACCAAGCTTTTGTATGCGGCAAGGCTCGAATGCATGCACTGCATCAGCCCAACACATCATGCACTGCAGGGTCTTACACTAAACTAGTCCCCTCGGGGGCCATCTATATGTTCATTGAACAATTTGTCTGAAAGTAAGATGAACAATGCATGATCCAAGTTCAGCTAGAAGGTTCAGGCCCGTCATGTAGAGCACAACATACTGTTGCTTTATGATGCCCTTGGTATACTTTGATATCTTTGCCTGTAGATGTGGACCATAATCTTGCTGTTGTATCAGAAGATGCTGCAAAGGGAGTGTTTTGTTCATATTAGAGAAAAATTGAAAAGCCAATTACTTCAGAGACCAACTACTAAAACTTGAAGCTCAAATGGACAGAAAAACCCTAAGACTTCATTTGTTTGCACTTGATGAAGGTCATAATCTTTAATCATTCAAATCTTATTTAGTAAGTTTGTTGAACTTTAGGTCTGAATCTGAATTCAAATCTCAAGCAATAAAGGGTCATTTGATAGCTGGTTAGAGTTATGCATGTATTAATAATGTATGTATTAGTTATGAATGAATCTATGTACTATTTTATGCATGAATAACGTATTAGTTATACATATAATAGTTATTCCACCTTCTATCCTGCATAAGATAATACATAGATTCCCTCATGAATTATACATCTATTAGTTACATGGGTTTCTAAATTGTCAACCAAACGTCGTATTAATTTTATACATGAATAAGTTATTTCCTATCTACCTACCAACGTCGTACACATTATACAAAAAATTAATACATGAATAACTTGTTTCTTATCCAACTACCAAACGACCCCTAATTGCATTTGTTTTCCACAACCACTTAATGAGTCTAAATAGATCTAAATGATTATCATCTACAACAAAGTTTTAATAATTGAGATGTCTATTGAAGGATTTCTATGAAAAAAACAATTCACCAATTTCATCCATTCATAGCTACCTTCATAGCCTACCATTATAAACTACTGTTGCCGCCTACCATTACCAACTACTGCCACTCAGTGCCCCAACCACCATCGTTGTCAATCACTAAAATCAACTGCCACCATCAACTATTATTATCAGCCCCCATCACCATTAGCTACTAACCACAACACCATCATTAGCTAACCTTATCCCAATCGGCACCCACAACCACCATCGTGAGCCATCATCACAACCAAGTTGACCGCCATATAATGTTCTAAGAATATTTTATTGAATTTTATATTTATTAATGTTTTAATATAGATAAGTTTTATATATTCAGTTGTGGGAAAAACAAAGTCTTAATTAGTATTCAAAACATCTGAATATTGAGATGTGTATTGAGATTCAAACATCTAAAACTTAATGTAGATCTTAATATCCAAATGAGTATTCGAATTCACATGTCTTAATCATTAAAAAAAAACAAATGAGATCTAAAGCACTTAAGAAGGCTTTTGACTTAGAAATTCTTTTGGCAACATTGAAATGCACAGAAACATCGGTGTCTAATCTGAAAAGGTCTTTGGGCATAAAAAACAGATCTAAAAGGTTCTTAATCATCAGATTCTCCAACTTCAGCTGTCAGATATAAAATCCAACCCAAATCTATTCCCAAATAAATACTATATTGGAGTCACTCTGCCATCCTATACCACGTTTATTGTTTTCAGTCTTCAAACTTTGAATTAGCCCCTAGTCCACCATGCAATTCACCCGGCAACAGAAGGAACAAAAAGTTCCCTGACCAGCTCCATAGCATTTCACTCCCTCTAATGAAAACCTCAGTTATGTTCCTTCATTTGGGGAATGTTAATGAACTGTAAAGCTCTCTTCAAACCTATTTTCTACCCACGGGTTAAAACCAAAACTACAATTCAAATGACATAATAAGTACTCTCAATGCACCAAAAATGGCTTGCTCATGAACTATAGCTAGGAGGAAATAAAGAAATATTCTAACAGTACACAACAATTTCAGTATGTACCTGTGATGAGAAAAGCACCATCTACAGAGAATACACAGTCCCAAACCCAGCGTTCGTGTCCTAGAAAATACACCAAAATTTAATGAATATTACATGTGATGAAGAATTAGAAAGAAGCTGTCAGCAAAAGGGGAAAAGATGAGTAAAATGATAACTGGCAATTATTTTGGAATTTGATACCTATCAGAGTTTTCTCCAAGGTAAAGCCATCCACATTCCAAATCTTGACAGTATGATCAGAAGATGCAGTCGCCAGATACCTATAAATTACAGTTTTGAAAATAACTAAGAAATGTTAAAGCATATTAAAATAGAAAGTGTCTCAAGCACATTAGGTAGCAAAATAGTATTCACAGGAACAAGTAAATAACAGATAAGAGACTAGAAACTTGAAGCAAAACATGAGGAATCATGAAAAACTCTTACCTGTTAGGTTCGCATAATTCAGGGGAAAGAAGACATTTGAGGATATAACCATCATGAGCCTGTAACTTATGCAGAGGCTCAAAGTTGGTCATTGTCTGCATTTTATGTGAAGTCAGTTTTAGTAATATTCGGTCACAGCTGTAGCAAAATGCTTGCAGAAACAATCCGTATTCATGAGGGCGTTGGCACATGAGAAAGAACGAAGTTTGGTTTGAGTCCAATCAGACTGAACGATCCAGTTCAAAGGAGGAAAGATAGTTACAGACTTACAGGAAAAATTGATAAGACAGCTCAGTGAAAGATTTTACATTTACTATATTTAACAGAATAGAAACAAGAAAAAAACTAAAATAAGCTACCCTTCGGAGTGGCCCAGTGGATTGGGCTTGGGACTTCCATATTGGAGGTCTCAAGTTCGAAACCCCTTGCCAACGAAAGCAAACGGTTTGCCTTCTGGGTCGAGTTTGTCGCACTGGGCTTGCCTAGTGCGGGTTACCTCTCCTATGTGGTTTGCGAGCTATTGCATAGGAGCAGGGGTTTTACCCTGTGCGCACCCAAAGGGTAGCGGCTGCGGGTTTCGCTTGTCATAAAAAAAAAAAAAAAGCTAGTGTCGATTTGTGTTGTTTTTTATTCCTCTCATCCCACCTCCCACAATTAGTGAAGGAATTTGGGGCTCAGGGAAAAGATCAGGTGCAGTTTTTTCTCCGATAAGTAATATCACATGCTACAGTTTTGAATTGTAGAATTGGACCACTGGTTACCTCGGTGCCACGTAGTAAACGCCAAACATAACATGTTCCACGATTGTTTGCAGCAACAATTAAGCTTCCATCCCACATTACAGTCAAAGAACGAACAGCTGTATCCACCTCCGGTACCTAAGTTTTCAAATATACTGATAAATACCAATTTGTGTACTGCACATTAAACATCCACACACCACGAGGTAGTGACCACTAAATACCCTTTATTGTGATCTATATATTACACTATAAAAAGGAAAAGCATTACCTTTTGAAAGAAATTGATTATCAACACCAAGATATGAGGCATGATCAGTTTATGTTTAACTAGCTCACCATTTAATTGAAATAATTGAATCATTAAAAAGAATTCATATCTTTTAAATGCTACTGGTGTAGCTCTCAGAACTACCCTGAAATTCACTCATGAATGACTCCTCCAACCATCATTTCAGTTCCTAGTGACCATAATCCAAAAGACCACAAGATATACGAACTAATGAAAACTAAACTGCATACCAACTCACAGCTACATGAATTTGCTCTCAAATCCCACACACGGATATTGCCATTTTGGTCTCCAGATATCAACTCAGTCTGCAAAACATATAGAAGAATGAGATTCATGAAACACAACAAACAGAAAAGCTCAAGCCCATCAATTGACAGGAAAGGATGGATCAATCAAAAGTGTGTTCTGGTGATGCACACACATAAATTGGAAATGTTGAAGTCAAGAAAGAAAATATTATTTTTTTTACTTTTGTACCAAGATTTTGAAATATTAGGTCTGCTGAAATAAAGAATGCCAAAAAAAAAAGAGTCAAGAAATTACACCCAATAGTCATGGACATGGGAGATCTTGAACTTTTGACCCCGTCTGCCCCATGGGAAAATCTTCAAGATCAAAAGTCAAAACTTGTTAGAACTTGAAGTTTTGCCTATGGAGCGAAAGTTGAGAGGGGTCAAAACTGTTCAAGACCAGCCATTTACAAGGCCATTCTTGTAAATCACCCCATAAATATTTGAGAGTTATAAGTATGTGTGAGAAATATAGCAAAAAAATATTATTGAATTGTGTACCTAACTACCTACATTATTACTCACAACTATTTATAAACACTATATTACAATCTTTTTTTTTCAAGTACGATTCTATATATTATTTATGTTCTTATTCCTATTCTTATACTCTCCTCAAGTGGGTGCATACAAGTCATACGTACTGAGCTTGTTAAGGATGTAATTGATACGAGAACCGATGAGGGACTTGGTGAAGAAATCTGCCAATTGATCACTCGACTTCACGAATTTTGTAACAATATCTCCTAAAAGTATCTTTCACTACCAAAGTAAGAGTCAATCTTAATGTACTTAGTCCTCTTATGAAATACTATGATGCGATATGAAGTACCGCTTAATTATCACACAAGTTCCATCAGATCGATTTCTCCAAATTTTAGTTCTCTCAGCAATTGTTTGATCCAAAGTAGCTCACAAGTTGCTACTACCATTGCTCGATATCCTGCTTTTGCACTAGATCGAGCAACCACACTGTCTCTTACTATTGCAGGACACCAAATTACCTCCGACTGTAACACAAAGTATCCGAATGTAGAACGTCTATCAAAGGGTGATCCTGTCCAATCAACATCAATATATCCAATGTTATGCTCATGGCCTCGATCCTCGAAAAGAAGTCCTTTACCTGTTGCTGACTTTATATACCGTAGAATATGAACAACTGCATTCCAACGACTATCACAAAGGGAAGTCATAAATTGACTTACAACACTCACAAGAAAAGAGATGTTAGTTCTAGTTACCATGAGATAATTTAACTTTCCAACCAATCACCTATACATTCTGAGATTAATGAGTTGCTCCCTGTCCTGGCAGGAGTTGCATTTGAATCCATAGGAGTGTCAATGGGTCTACATCCCATCATTCATGTTTCCTCATGAATGTCGAAGGCATACTTGCATTGAAAAATAACAATGCCTAATCTGGACTAAGCAGTCACAATGCCTAGAAAATACTTCAGTTTGCCAAGGTCTTGGTCTAGAAATGTTGAAAGAGATGTTGTTTCATTTTAAGATTAGTGATACCAACTTGATCGTTGCTAGTGATTAATGATATCGTCGACATAAAGCACCAAATAAATATATAAATTTGGTGCAAAATGCTGATAAAACACAGAATAATCAGCTTCAACACAAGTCATACAAAACTCCTAAATTATTGTGTTGAACTTAAAATCATGCTCGAGGAGACTATTTTACATGATAGAGTGACTTGCGCAGTCGACATATAAGGCTAAAGAACGAGACGACACTTAACTACCTAATAACCTTCCACCCTACTCTACGACCTTTGTAACTTCCTATCTAAGGTTATGTCCTCATTAAGTTGGAAAATGTGTCATGTCCTAACTAATCACCTCTACCCAATATTTCTCCAACCTACCTTTGCCGGAACTCACCACAGACAACCTCTCACACCTACTCATTAAGGCATCTACATCTCTCATCTTCACATTCCTGAACCATCTCAGTCTAGCTTCCCTCATGTTGTCTAGCACGAGAGCCACCCTCACCTTGTTTCAAATATCGTCATTCTTAATCTTGTCTCTCCTAATGAGCCTGCATATCTACCACAACATCCTCATTTCTGCTACTCCCATTTTTTGAACATTAGAGTCCTTAACTAACTAACACTCCACCCCATACAACATAGTCAGCCTAACAATCTTTTTGTTCAACATACATTTAAGCTTTGGTTGTACATTTTTATCACAGAAGAGACTCCGGAGGTGAGCCTCCATTTCACCTAGCCTACACCAATATGGTGTGTGCCATCATCATTGATCCCCTCATTTCCTTGGATAATAGACCAAGATACTTGAAACATCCTCTCTAGGTGACGACTTATGAATCAAGACTCACTTCCACACCAACCTTCGACATTACAACACTAAACTTGCACTTTAAGTATTCACTTTTGGTCTTGTTCAACCTGAACCCTTTAGACTCCAGTACTACATCATCTGCAAATAACATACACCATGGCACCTCATCGTGAATATGGTGCATCATTTAATCCATCACCAATGCAAATAGAAATGAACTAAGAGTTGATCCCTAGGGCAACCCTATCAAAACTAGGAACTGCGTTATGTCTTTAATTGACCTAATATATGTCACTAATACACCTCTAGTCTCCAAGCATCTCTATAGAACCTCTTTTGGGACTTTGTTCTACGCCTTTTCTAGGTCAATGAACACCATAGGCAAATCCCTCTTCCACTCCTTGAAATGCTCCACCAGTCCCTCATAAGATGAATAGCTTTTGTAGCTGATCGCCTTGGCATAAAATCAAACTAGATTTTTAGAAATAGAAACACTCTTCCTCACCTTCATCTCCACCACTCTCTCCCAAACTTTCACAGGGTGGCTTAACAACTTGATCCCCTATAGTTGTTGCAGCTTTGAATGTCACTCTTGTTCTTGTACAACGAAATCATTGTGTTCCACCTCCATTCTTTGGGCCTTTTTGTTGTCTTCAACCCGAACCTGCTCAGCCTGAGTTCTTCCAAAGTTCCATCTATATCTCATTTGGGTTGGTCGCTCCCCCCTTCTCATCCTACGAACAACACCAATAACCTTCTCAACAATTATACACCTAAAATACTTGAAATCCCGACAACTCTTGGAGCGCTCTAAATCACCCAGCACCTAACTAGAGAGTTGGGTGGGACTGGACAGGGAATAAGCTCAAAATCACACAATCAATTGAACTAAATACAAGTATCATCCAAAAGCTTCTTGCTAATAAGCAATTGAGACCATGCATTACAATAAATAATAGTCACAATCTGAGTCATGCGATGAGACATTCAGAAATTGAAAAGAGTATAAATCAACCCATATGTCAAGGGTAACAGATAACCAATTTGAATGTATGCCTTGTCAAGTTAAAAAAAAAATTAATATTGCTAAGAGACCTTATGGTCCTGGCAGATTATGGACACTGTTTTAAAACATCTTTGGAGTGCAATGGGTCATCCCCAAGGAAGTGAAGCATTTGCTGCTGTGCTTGCTTGGACAGAGTTGGAAATGAGCCGAAGCAGATCCGGTGGACTGTTCATATTTGCATTATGTGGGCTATTTTGGCTTGAAAGGAATAGAAGATGTTTTGAGGATAAGAAACAGCACTAAGTCAGAATGTAAAATGGACCTTGACACTTACCTTTTTCCGTAATTTAACACTAATACTTATGAAAAGAATGGTCAAACACAATTAGCTTATTAAATCCTAAAAGGAGAGCTTTTTAAATGAATTGGCCAAACACAAGAATGCTTCTCTCGAAAAGTACTTTTTTGAAAAGTTGTTTTGACAGCACCCAAGGGTGTGACCTTGTGGTCAATAAAGTGGTTGAGAATCCTGAGGTTTCAGGTTCAAAACTCAGCGAAGACAAAAAAACTAGGTGATTCTTCCTATCTATCGTAGCCTTGGTGGACAGAGCTACCTGGTACACATTGGTGGGAGGTGGCAGGTATCCTGTCCTATGGAATTAGTCAAGGTGCGCAAAAGCTGGCTTGGACACTACGGTCATCAAAAAAAGATTATTCTGAAAAAACTGCTTTCCAAAATAAGAAATTTTTAGAAGGTTGGCCAAATAGGCTCATAAGACTTGTCGTTGTTGTAGAAACTTGTATGTCAGTATATGGAAAAGGGTAAATTTCGAAGGCAGTTAGTTCTAGAGAACTCTAATTTTTCATAAATGATAAATTGATTACTATTGGATTGAACTGGACCTTTAGAGAGGATTAGATATTTATGATCCATATAGTAGACCCAACTATGTTTAAATTGAGATGTAGTTGATTGATTTTTGATAAAGTTTCTAAGAACTACACAGTATATTCTTAATTAGACATACCAAAACTATTAAACTACTTGAAATTTGCCAAATAAACAACAGAAGCATAACTGAGAGACCTTTTCTATACTGATTAATCAGAATATGTGGTACATAAAGATGAAGAAGCAGTAAAACTGTAAAATAGCATCCCTATTTATGCCAATCCTATCTCTACTTCTTTAGCATAGTTCCATCTTTTGTGATGGAGTCCAGTCTGAATAGCTCATTCAAATATTTCCTTGTGCAGCTAAACTCAGATTTGATATGGATTATCATTCAATGAAGAAATTGAACAAAGCCATAAAATTTGCTGAAAAAAACACAGGATAAAAGTGACTAAAAAAGAACCTTCACACAATTCAAAGATCAAAGTATAAAACCTGATTAGGGTGCAAAACTACAGTGTTCACAGCTGCCCGACTTTCATATTCCCTTTGACAACCTGGGGCCCTATTTGTTCAAAAGATTCAAAGATACAGTTGACTTAAAGGAAAAATGAGAAGTTGGAAAGAGAGTAACACATCCAACTTTGATATCTACAATACCTCAAATCCCAAATCTTTACAGTGCCATCTTCAGATCCAGAATACATCCAGTTTCCATCACACTGAAATCCTACTGCCATCACATTATTAGTGTGTGAATCAAAGCTCCTCAGCTGCCAAAAAGTATTAAAAACATCTTCTTTAACTTGGGGAACCAAAATGAACACAAACTCATATGTCAAAGCCACAACAGAGGAAAACACCATGTAACAAAAAAGAAACGGAATTAATAAAAGAAATGAATAAAGAAGGAAAATCTGAAGACCTACCGGCTGAGGACTGTTCGAGTTGATGTCGAATAATCGAATGTGAGGATTTCCAGCAGCAGCCAAGAAGCGTTTATCCGGAGTAATTTCAAGATGATTAACTTGCTGTATACAGGTCAAGAAGGTAAAGGCAGACATATCAGACAACTATTCCAACAAAATTAAGTTGATTTAAAATGCAAACAATTCTCCATATGTTTTGGATGTCTATCATACCTTCCCTGCCAAAATAGTCTGTTTGGATAAATGAATAGCATCTCAACTAGTTGGTGAAAGAAAGATCAAACACTTAATGTAATGCACAGAATAACGCTACTAAAAAGTGAAGCTTGAGTCCTTCTCCAAATTTGCAGTCTTGGCATCAAATTTATCCCGTAATGACATTAGTCACGTATATACGAGAATGCAGTTTGGCAGAAACACTTTATGTAAAAGTTCATTCATCTTAATTTCATTTTCTAGACATCTGAATAAAATACAGGGGCATCCACCTCCAAAAATGATATAAATATGGTTAAACTAGGGTTGCAGTGACCACAATTAATAAAATGAACCAAGTATTCCCAAAAGGAAAGACAAGCATACTACATCAACCTCTGCATGTGTTGTAGCAGCAACTCTGTGGACACACAAACTAACCCCAACACACAAGAAAAAATAAAAGATAAAAGAAAGCATAGAATGAAAAATTGAATAGAGAGAAATGGAATTTAAGGGAACTTACTGATTCTGGGTATTGAATAGTTCGATAGCAGCGGGCACTCTTGGCCTCCCAAAATTTTATAGTGTGATCATAGCTAGCCGTTGCTAGCACCACTGATGGTTGACTCATCTCTATCAAATTCAAATTGAAAAACAAAAAAAACAAAAAAAAACTTAGGATCAAATTAGATGATCCAGCACTAGGGTTTTGGAACTTGGGTCTGAAATCATGGTAGGGATGACAAAAATTACATCTTCACAAGTATAAGTTCCATCACAAATAAACCAGATTCGTCGAATATATATAACCTCTTCATCGTCCAAAGCTACCACAGCTTTCACTAAATCACCCCTTTTTTTTGTTTTTTCTCTTCTTTTTTTTCTTATATTAATTTAAAAATCAAATTTCACACCCATACTGAAATAATCTTCAAAAAATTAAATTAGGGAAAAGTTATGTCATACCTCTCGATCCTATATGTAGCTCAAATAATTATCATGAGTTAGAATCTAAACAGTTATGCCTAAATGTAATTATTCATATAATCAAATTTCACACGCATAATAAAAAGTTTTCAAAAAAATTAAATTTGAAAAAAACTATATCATACCTCTTGATCTTATCGAGCACTGTTGTAGCTCAGTTAATTAGCACAATAAGAATCTAAAAGAGCTATACTTAAATGCAATTATTCTCTCTATATATACTAGTTTCCGAACATGTTCTTTGAGCGTGTATCCCGTATCAATGAGTATTATTTCTTAAAAATTTAAATATTATTAAAAAATATGATTTGAGTTCGTTTTTTATAAAATGTGTCTAATTGAGGTTTCTTACTTTGTCCCACTACTAATTGCGGCATTCCAATTTCATGACCTCCCAAGTGAATGCACTGAGATAATATTATGAGAAATTAATAAAATAAACTTTATTTATAAGTAAAAAAATGAGTTTGTAAAGCAAAAGGGAAAAGATAAAAAGATTGCATTAGATTAGTCTCTACAAACTATAGTGCAACATTAATATTTCCTTAATTAAAAGCTTGATAGGAGATTATTTACTTTTTTGTACCAAAAATGGTGTAAGATTAACTTTGATCGAAAGAAAAAAAATAAATCTTTCTAACTTTTTTTATTTTGCCTTTTGAATCTCCTGATAACTATAATGACTGTGTTAAAAATATTATATTAGATTTTTATCCACAAGACTTTAAACTAATTATTTAATTATAATATATTATAAATTAAGGTGTAAAAAGTCTTAATATTTATATTTTGAAAATCAGAATATTTATAAACATAACTACTATTTTTATTAGAATTTAATTGTCTCTTCATACATAACTTTTCCGCCATTAATCTAATGTTATATGTTTCACCTTCTTTTTTGTTTAAAAAAAAAGAAGGAGAGTAAACATTCTATCACATTCATTCTTAAATATGAAAGTTAATGTACATGTAAATTATAAGTACAATGAACAGAAAAAAGATACACATGAGCAAGACAATTTGACATTTCTTTTTGCTTTTGTATCTGTAACGACATGTTTTCGTTGTTAGGGAAAAGCCATTGGGGAAAGAATTGGGGCCAGAAAACTTTTGACGAGTGACTTGAAAATTCCTAGCCTAGTCTAGATTTGGACGAAATCTAAGTCGTGCGAGGTCTAGGGAAATATGGTAATGAATGAGAGATTCAATAATGATTTTGGTTACATGAGTGGATAGCCAAGACGTTAGGGAGCCTGTATGGCTTTACGAAATCGAATTCGGGTGAATAGAACTCTCGAAACTAATCTTAGCAGTTTTTGGATGTCAAGGATTGAAGGTGTGTAGTGAAATATTGGGGGTTTGAAACTCTAATTCCAACATTCTGTCTCTGCGCAAGCCGTTAGGGCGGGATATATCTCGCCAAGGCGGAGCCGCTATGGCGGGATAGGGTTTACCGTAGCGGCCCAGTCGCGAATTAAGTCGAGATTAAACTCCAAAAACATTCTTATTCTGCAAATTTTGTTCTTGAGAGCTAAGAAACGACCCAGGGCAAGTTCTTGACAGTTTTCCACCTCTTCTAGCACGAAAGGTAAGGGTTTTACTCCCCTAATCCATTTTTTGATCCTTAGAACATAGATTCTTTGGTAATTATCATTGGGGGAGGGTTTTGACCTGAAACTAATGGTGGAAAAATCCCTAAGTTGGGTATTAGGATCTTGGGTTTGGCTTAGGGTTGATAATTTCGATTGTAATCTAGGTAATTAGGCCTCGTTTATTGATCCTTGCATTAATTTGTTGTTTTTAGATCACGAACAAGCAGAAAGAATCCGGGAAGGGAAGATTCAAGTGCCTTAGGGAATTCAAGCTTGGTTTCGAGGTATGTGATGGTTTGATTTCTTGTTTGTGTGATGTATGTTGGTAATTACTTCATTGTAATCCATGTATGTATGTAAATGAAACACTGTTGATATGTAACACCCCGTTATTTGAAAGAGGTAGAATTAGAAAAAAAAACATTTTTGGAAAGATCAAATTTGGAAAGTTTGGCAAATTTGGCTAAGTTTAGGTTCTGGGTCAACTTAAAACTATCATAACTCCTAGCAAAATATGAGTTAGGTGGTCTACAAGATACCGTAGGAAAGACCTTTGAATTATCTTTCCAATGCCACCAAGTTTGCTCAATTTCAAGTTCATATGAGGGAGATATGCCCATTTGAAATTGGGTTGTCTAGATAAGGAAAGTCAAAACCGGATTTTAGAAGGGTAATATGGTCTTTACACTACCCAATTAAGTGAATCCGTTTTTAGTGAATTATTTGGGGTCTAAACTCAGTTAGTTCAGTTTAAGCAATTAAGAATTACACTAGGGTTTTTAGAAAAAGAATTCAAGAGGAGAAAAGTCAAGTGTTCTGGGAGATTTCTTGCGGAATCGAAGTGGTTTCGCCAAGGGTTGATCCCTAAAGAGGTATGTGAGACTTTCATAGCGCTGGGTTCATTCACCCATGCGCCAATCATGTTTAGTTCAGCGAAATTTGTTCTAGAAAGTTGAAAGTTGATGATTTTGAATTGTGTTCTTGAATATTGACTTTAGTTCTTGAGTTAAGTTGGGATTGTTGAGTTCTAGAGGAAATCGTGTCGATTTTAGTGTCGTTTACGAATAGATTCTTGTATACATATACTGGGTATCTAAATTTAAAGTGTATTTGAGAAAAAGAATCGAATTTAGGCGAATTAGGGTTAGAAAACGAAGAAGGGAAAAGTCAGGTAAATCTAGGTACCAGGTCCGCGTCGCAGACCTGTTCCTTAGGATGGGAATTTTCTCTCCGCGTCGCGGAGTGGTCACAGATCCTTTTGCCTCAAGATTTATTTCGCGACCAAATATTAAAATGTATCTCCGCTTCGCGGACTTGCTTCCAGATAGTGATTTATTGATCGTTTCTCATGTTTAACTATCTAAAAACACTCCTAAACATCACGAGATTTTTCCTATCACAAATCACAATCCTTGAATCCATAAATTCAAATTCAAGGAAAGTTAAGAGCCAAGTCTAGTGAGTTCTTAGAGTCTTTTCAAAAGTCTTTTACAAATGATTTAAACTTGTTTTAAGACTTGAGTTTTGAGTTGAGTAAAGAGTGAAGTCGTTTCTTCAAAATGAGTATATGGGGACTATGTATTCCCAAAGAGCAAATGTTTTCACATTTAAACAAGAAAGGAAACACTGATTTCCAAAAGTGCCTTGGGCTAGTTTTTCAGTAAAAGAGTAAATGCTTTCACAATTAAGCAAGAGAGGAAACATTGATTCCTAGAGTGCCTTTGGGCTAGTTTTTGAGTAATTATCTCAAACCACAAAAAGAGTTGTGTTTTTAAACATATGAGCTAGTATTATATTTTGGGAGTAGTATTAAGCACCGATATGGGGGAGAGTTCAGACAACTCCCAGCTCCCATAAACTATGTAGATATCATGGGTAGAAAAGGGTCATACTTTTTAGATGATTCCTTAGTGCTTTTTAGCATAGACTAGTGGATCCACTTAGTAGTTAGGTTCTATGCCACTGGCAAGGTATAGGACAGCCCTGGCAGCGTGAGGCAAAACATTGTATCATCACATAGCTCTTAAGTGATGGTTGTCGGTTAGAGAAACTCCCACTGTTATATTTTGTATTCTTATATACATATAGATTACTTGTATTTTCACATACAAACATAATTTATATTGTATCCTTGCATACAAACTGAGTTACCTTTGTATTTCTAAATACACAGAGTTTTTATCCATGTTTTAAAAGCTTTTCTTTATATTGCATTTACATTATTGCTTTATATTGAAATGAGTTGAGTTGAGTTAAGACCATGTATGTCCTTTAGTTCCTTTCAAGCTTATGTCTTGTTTTAGAATTCCCCTCGCATGCTCGTACTTTCAATGTACTGATGCCAGTTGTCCTGTATCTTTTTATGATGCAGACGCAGGTAACAAAGATCAGCATCCAGCACATCGTTGATTCTAGTTAAGCTTTCGAGTTGTTGGTGAACCTCCAGTTTCCGGAGGACCCCTTTTTATTACTGTATCATTTTAGTTCATTAGGATGTCGTGGATCTTGTCCCGACGTCCATCTTAGTAGTTAGAGGCTTCATAGACAGTTAGTTGATGTTAGTTCTTGAGTCTTTCCATTTCTTTTTTTATGTTTGAGACTTGAGTTCCGTTTTGGCTAGTGAATGTTTGTTTATACATTCTAAGTTATCATTCGAAATTTCAGTTTACTTTTTAAAGTATTTTTATCATGAGTAAGTCTTCCTCTATTAGTTATGCTAGGCCAAGGGTTCTCTTAGGGCTATCAATGGTTTTCTAGTGCCAGTCCCGCATAAGGTGTAGGCTCGGGGCGTGACATGATCAAACCTACAGAAATGAGTATGAATGAACAAATGTATGCCATGATTCAACACTTGATTGTATGATTATGAGTATGTACATTATGAGTGAGAATGTGATTGTGGTTTTGATTGATTGGATCGAGTGTCACATTCCGACACATACGTTAGATTAGTTGTCACGTTCCGACACATATATTGGATTGGGTGTCATGTTCCGACACACTAATTGGGATCGGATGTCATGGCTGACACACTAACAGTTTGGGTATGGGTTCCATGAGAGGACTATTGAATTCTCATATCTACTTGTTATTGAGAATGTGGAACTGTACATTGTTCCTGAAATGATAACCGATGTGTATATAAATATTTTGTACATGTTATGCTTGCTATGTTGTGACTGCTTATATATGTTTCACTTACGGAGATAGCCGCATGATCCTACCAGTACACTGTGGTTGTGTACTGATACTGCACTTGCTTGTTCTTTGTGGAGTACAGGGCATCTTCAGGCGGCTATTGATAGACCTCAGCTAGGAGATCAATGATCGAGATCGGATTTCAAGGGTGAGTCAGTTCTTTCAGGCTGCCATAGAGTCCTTCCTATTGTTTAGTCCATTTCCTTCAGACTTAGACTATTTAGATATTTCTTATGTTAGTTGGGGTTGTACCCCTTTTTATTAAGACTTGTTGCACTTTAGATGTTTTGGTACAATGACTTTCAGGTTCTAGAGGTTGTTTTTCCGCAATGTTGGTAGTTTGTTTTTGTTAACTTCCAGAGTTCATGGGAACTCCAGTTTTCTTTAGACATTTAAACCTGATTCCGTATCTTTAAATGTCAATCTTTTCGTTAAGTTGTGTAGTTGGGTTGTAGTAGTGGCTCTCCCACCTGAGGGTTAGTGTGGGTGCCAATCACGACCGTCTGGGTCGTGACAGTCTCTATAATGAAAATTGAAACAAAAAAAATTAAACAAATAGTCTATATTTGAGCATACAAAATAGAAATTTGAAATTAAAGTAAGTTGCTAATAGAGTAACAATTCAACTATATAAAGAGAGATAGAAAAGTTTCATAATAATTCTAATTTCTACAAATATGTATAAAACTAACACACCAAGTCCAATGCTTCAACAATTAAATTCTTGTCTATTCTCGTGACTGTATAACTGGATCTCACAACTTTCACTACAAATTGTGAAATAATTGTGACATTATTTCACCAGTTTAGAGCTCCTACACACAAGAATTGTAGGAGTAGTAAATAAAAGTCTTTCTTGAAAAAGTTAAATTTATAGGATAAAAATTGTGGAAATATGAAAAGTCACATGGAAATTTGAAAGTTCAATTACTATTAAAATAAATATAAAAAAGATAGAGCAAAAAATTTAACTTTAAAAGATACTTGTATCTACTTTAATTTCTTGTCTTTAAGGAATAATTACTCATTTGTATTCTTTTATTATTTGTGTGAGAAATTTGAAAGGTCAAGATTAAGAATGAAAATACAAAGATTAAATATATGAAAATTATAAAAGTAAGCTCTTAACGCGTAAAAAAAATGATGTAATTAATTATTTTCTGGAAAAAGAGAAGAGCAGACATGCATTTTAGAAAAGGTAATACAACAATTATTAATAAAATTATAAGTATTCAATGAATTTAATTGCAATATAAATGTTACATGTGTAACATAGATAATTAGATGTTTTTATTATATTTTGATATAAAATATGGGCAAAATAACAACCCAACGTTGAAGATAGGTGCTTCTTTATATATATATATATATATATATAAATCTGTAATATAATTGAGATATTATTATTTAATATTTATTTAATTAATTAAACTTTTAATTTAGTATAGGGTTAAAATAATAAGTATATTAAAAAATTCATTGCAACTTGCAATTTACTAATTGTTACACGAATAAGATAGATTTTCATCTTTGGAGCTTCCCACTTTTAGTAATATATTAATAATTAATTAAAGTATTATTATTTAATATTTAATTAATTAGATGTTTAATTTAACCTATATATATAATCTTAAATATAATTGAGATATTATTATTTAATACTTAATTAATTAATAAGTATATTAAACAATTCATTGTAACTTACAATTTACTAATGATTCTTTCATTGTCTTTCTAATGAATAACTTACTATTCAAAAAATAATTAAAATATTATTGTTTAATATTTAATTAATTGGATGTTTAATTTAGCCTAGGGGTAAAATGGTATCTATTTTTTCATCTTTGGAGCTTCCCACTTTTAGTAATATATGATGATGATAATTAAGTGAGAATTTTACAAGCCGCATTTGTTCATATTCATAGAATTTAAGAATGACTCCTGTTTTGTCAAATAACTTTCAAAACATTACATAAGAGAAAAGTTGACATATATCTCTTTATCCTAATGAACATTGATCCAGCTCAATCAATTAGTAGGAGTAAGAATCTAAAAGAACTAAGCTATTTAGGAAGCTATACTTAAATGCAATTATTTTATCAAAAAATTGTCATTTCCATCCCTATACAAATACCATGGAATATCATATAATAGAAAAGAAAATTGAATAATTATCTACATTAAAAGCCCATATAAACTATAAATTCAAAATAAATCTATTTTAATTTTTAGTTAATTTCCACACCTAGTTTACACTGTTTAGGCAATTCAATAGTTAGGAGAAATCATAGGGATGTTGATTTCATATTACATAATTTAGGGATTATGATAAATTATCCATCTAAAATTGATTTTTTTGGTTCTTATCCGTACCTTTCTAAATTGGTTTCTTTTATTTTGTCTATCAATTTTTGTTTCCCTCACTACTTCTTTTGCTCTTACATGTACAAGAAATCATAACAATGAACGACATCAATTAGCACTTAGATGGTGTGCTCAAATATAAATGTATGAACTTTGTGTGCTCAAATACAGATATAAGAACCTTGTGTACTTAATGTATCGCTGATTTACGATATTTTTAATGCTTTAAACTTAAAGTTTTACATGTATTTTGAGCATTCGTTAGTAGATTTGATGGTATTTTATCTTTATTTTGAAGGAAAATAGGTTTTGGTAGCTTGGATTGAGAGTACAATGTTAGCAGCTGGATTTTGTTGTTCCACGAGTTAGCCTACGATCCACAAAAGTTTCAATGAGCTGTAGGTGAAACTCGTAGAAAGGATCCAAAGTTTTTGAAGTTAAGTATGGAGCTACTAGAGAGGACCATGAGTCATAGGAACTCCTACGAGCCGTAGGTCTATGCCCGTAAAAGACATTAGAGATTTAGGCTCCAGTCCTTGGACTACGAGTGAGCAGGACGAACCGTAAAATGGTCTAGGGATCATGGGTCCCATCCGTGGAAAGGACCATGAGTATATTGTTTGAAGACTTCTTCTATGGATAGACTCCATGACCCGTAGAAGGACCTACAATTTGTAGGTGTGGATCGTAAGAACTACTACCCAATTATGTTTTTCCTTAGTTTTCCTAGTTTATTTTATTTAGGATTAGATGTTTACAAATACTTTTTCTATGTTTATTTTTTGGAGAGTTCGGTTTCTTGTTTTGAGAATTAACTTGTGAACCACTTTTGCATTTAATTCTTGAATTTGTTGGTTTATATTATATCATTGATCTTTACTAATTACTTTGCAACTTCAATTCAAGATCCGGAGTTCAACTATTCAAATTGTAAGTTCATAATTTATTTGAACTAAACTAATATGAATTTTGATCAACCAAGCTTGAGTAGCTAATTCTACAATTAGTGTTGTGAGAACCATAAGAAATCAACAAAGTAGACCCAATAACTAGTAATTCTTGAATAGTGTTCATGCATGTATTGTTTTTCTCTTGGCTTTGATTTCTTTTTAACGGAGGCCTACATTAGAACTCGTCTTATTACTACTCGTCGGACCAATGGTATAACAAATGGGAAAAGAGATTATACAATAGAGATTTGAGGCTACCAACCCTCATCTAATAGCTTGAATGGGCGAAGGGATAGCTAATATGAGGTCAAAGTAAGGGTTAGTAAGGAATACCCTAGTTTTGCAAACATAAATCTTATTTACTTTGATACTTGTTACTTAAATTCATCCGATCAATATTTTGTTACTCAAAACCCCCTTTGAAGGAAATAACTCGACTAAAAGTACAATTAATAAATAATTAAGATATGTTGAGACCCATTCATCGTGGGATTTACCCTAATCTTTTTAGGTTCTTTATTTGGACAACGACCAATTCATACTTCTTTAATAGGTGTAATTTGTGTGTATCAAATTTTGGTGCCGTTGTCAGGGAATAAGGCTTTTAGATTAGATTAATTATGTTATTGGACTGTTCGTCATTATTTTTTTATTTATGTTTCCTTTTTTCTTTTGTTTCTTGCAGGTTGATTTCTAGTTTATGTCAAGTACATGCAGTCAAGGCATTTCCCTGACCCCATTTAATCCAAAAATCCAAAGAACTCTTTAACGTATGGTCAACACCGGAGGCCATCAAAATCTAAGACTAAACATAGATCCAGTTAGAATGGAACATGAGGATGATCATGAAGATTGACACCAAGATGAAGAAGCGGTACTGAACACAACCAGAATAACCAACCGATAGTGGGAGATCAGCCTCCACCTAGACCAAGACTAATAGTTGGTGTGCGAAAAAATTACAGGGTTGATCATAATGCTATTGGGGCAACGAATGCCATCGTATTACCTCCACTGCCAGTCGGATCAAAGTTCATTGTCACTAGCAGCTTGATGCAAATGTTTACAACTAGAGGATTGTTTGTTGGTCTTCCATCTAAAGACTTATATGCCTAGCTTAGCAAAGTTACTACCGTTTCTAAGAGTAGTGTGGCTAAGCCAGACTTAAAAATGGATGTCATTGGGCTGCGTGTGTTCCCGTTATCATTAACTGGTGATGCAACTATACGTCTATATGAGCTTTCATACAACTCAATCAGAACATTGACTGAGATGCACCAAGCATTCATAGAAATATACATCCCATTATCAAAGAAGTTGAAGCTGAAGGATAGAATCAACAACTTCGAGCAAACACTTGGAGAGTTAGTAAGTGTTGAATGGGAATGATTTACAAGTTATCTGAGAAGTGTACGAACCACAGAATAGAAGATGAGTCACTTATGGAGTTCTTCTATAGAACATTGGGTGGCAATGGAAAAGTAGTGGCAGACACTATCTTGGGAGGTTCGTTTGGAGTAAACACATTCAAGGAAGCTATGGAGAAATTTGAAAAGGTTGACAAAACAAATAAAGTATGGTGTAACAGAGGTAGAGAAACTTCAAGGAGTACTTTAGTAGTAAATACAAGCCAAAAGAAATTGAATAAGGATATGCGTCAAGAGGTGGCATTATTAAGAACGGAGGTGGGTTTGGTGTTAAAACATTTAGAAAGTGCAGAAAAAGTCAATGCGGTCAACTACCAAAGTAGAATGCCACCACATGATAATTATGGATGATGCTTACTATGTGAATGATCAGATGGGGGGTTTCCATACTAATGCCCAAGCATCCTATCAGGATACTTGGCGCCAAGGTCAAGAGAATCAAGGTCGGAAATATAATCAAAATAAATAAGAAGGCATGTACAATTGAGAAGGTAACTACAACCGGGATGGTAATTACAATCGCGACAACAATTACAACGACCAGAATAGGTACCATGACATAAATTGGGGACAAGACAGAGAAGGTGATTCGGCAAAGAAAGACAACAACAAAATTGACATGAGTGGTGCTTACGTTCCATTAGGAAACCGATATGGAGGACCAAGTTTGGAAAGATTTGAAGATGTGATGTCAAAGATGATGAAAATGTTTGACTTGCCCAATGATAATATTAAAGAGATGTGAAATGATCTGTATGGCATGATTCAGAAAGTAGAGTCTTATGCGACATCCATTAACCATATCAAGTAACAGTTCGATCAAATCTCTGTGTCTTTGAATCCACGCCAAAAGGGTACAATTCCGAGCAACAGTGCCCAAAATCTAAAAATAATGGGCAATGCATGGTAGTCACTACATGAAGTGGAAAGCACACCATAGACCCTCCTATGCCAATAGAAGTGGAAATCTAAAAAAAAACCAAAACTACTGAAGTTGAAGATGTGGGGAAACCCAAAGATCAAATCAGGGAAGAAAAAGAAGCCACTCAAAAGATAACTATTATGCCTCCACCTCCTTTTCCCCAAAGATTAGTCAAGAAAATCGAGGAAGGTAAATATCAAAAGTTCATCTCGATGTTGAAGCAACTCTCAATCAACGTCCTCTTAATTGAAGCACTAGAACAAATATTGGGCTATGCTAAGTTCATGAAGGATCTAGTCACTAAAAAGATGGCTGCAAGTTTTGAAGGAGATGACAAGTTGCAACATTGTAGTGCCATTGCCACCAGATGACTAGGGCAAAAGAAAGAGGACCTGAAGCTGTCACAATTCCATGTATGATTGGCACATTACATTTTTCTAAATCCCTATATGAATTGGGAGCTAGCATTAACTTGATGCCTCTATTAGTGTTCAAAAAGATGGACATAGGAGACCCTAAACTAAATGCAATACGGCTACTTATGGCTTATCACACCATCAAGAAACCAATTTGTGTCCTTCATGACGTTCTAGTTAAGGTTGAGGCTTTCATATTTCCTGCGGACTTTGTGATTTTGGACTGCGAGGTTGGTTTTGAAGTACCCATTATCTTAGGGAGACCGTTTCTTGCAACCAGACGTGCTTTAGTTGATATGGAGAAAGGGCAGATGAAGTTCAGATTGAATAATATGTGTAACACCTCATAAATTGGAAAATTGTCAAAAAAGGAAAGGTGCAGATTTTTGGCACTGAGGCAGTGACTACGAGTCCTATCTATGGACCGTAGGAAGTCTTTCGGGTCGTATAAGGGAAGTCGTAGAGTAGAGTTAAGGTTTTGAAAAATTTAAGTTTCTGAAGTTTGACCTACGAGTAGCCAGGAAGAATAGTGGGAATCTGGACAAGCTGTAGATGGCACTCATAAAACTGAACCAAACTTGGTGAAATTTTTGTACTTGAACTTGGGTTCTAAGGAAGGGGTCTATAAACCGTAGACCGAATGATGGATTGTAGATTGGTCTCGTGGGAAGTGAAAGGAATTTTGGGTTTCTAAAGTTGGTTTTATGATTGACCAGTACGGGTCGTAGGTCCAAACCATATAAGCCATCTGATAGTCATTCTTAAGGGTAGTTGGGTATTTTCCTATGTATTTAATACCTATACTATGTCATTTTGGTCCTAATTCTAAGACCTATAACTACATTTCAACTCCTAATTCTACCCAAACCCTTTTATTCTCTCAAATGCCCAATTCCCATCCAAGTTCATTCTTTCCAAACTCTCTCAAACTTCAAGGAATAAATATAGGGTTCAAGATTCAAGTCTCCTTTTTCCTCCATTCCTTTTGGCTTGTTTATCAAGGTATGTGTGGATTCACCAATGAATTTTATTCATCTATTGGGTTCCAAAAGATCTCCAAGTTCCAATTCAATTTCACCTAATTTTGGTTAGGGTTCATGCAATCTCCATGGGTCTTATTTGATTTTGAGTTATTTGTTCAATTTCAATCTTAAAATGCATGTTTAGATTTAATTACACATCTTTAAATTGGGTTTATATAGTCCTATGCATTATTCATGATTTTGAATATGAATCTATAAAGATATGAATTTATAAACATATGAGTAAGATTTATGAAAGTTATGCATGATTTATGATTTAAAGGATGCTTATGATCTAAGGTTGCTTTTGAGATAAGTATATAAGAAAATGTGAAAGGTTTTCTCACCTATTAAGAAATCATGATTTGGTGAAAGGTTTTCTCATTCGCGATTCAAGGAGCTACTCTATGATGACTATATGATTTGGATTGTTGTATTGATTATCTCCTATCCTAATGTTATACTTTGATAATTGACTTTGTCTATTCCATTGGGATTTAACTTAGCACTGAGAGAACTTGAGGTGGAGGCTCAAATAGGGTAGTCCCTAGTAGCAACCTCTAGTTTCAAACTATATGCCCCCATAGGATTGTCTTAAATGACCTAGCTAGTGGATCTACATATAGCATATCAATGAATGATACGAAGTTCTACAATGGCAAGTGGCCTTTCCTTTCTTGGTGTAGGAGTTACATCAGATTCTATGCTATAGCTTGCATAGTTTATTGTCGATTAACGCTAATATCCTACAAAATGAACTAAAGTTACTTGAAAGGTCTTATGAAGCATTCATTATGATTTTAAGATGCATTTAACATGTTCATGACTTGTGATTCTTCTTTTAAAGTTTTACTTTGTTTTAGCTTGGTCATGCATATCATATTTTCCCTTATATCCCCTTATGATCATGTCTTATGTTTTTATGCATATCCCTCATACTTAGTATATTCCATGTACTATGCATACTTATGCCTATATTGTTTAATAATGTAGGGTTTGACGCTTCTCCTCCTATCGTTTGTGGCTAGTTGATTACTTGACCATGAAGACTCAGTGAGTCCTCATGTTCCGAGAACCATGTCACCTTTACTATGCTTTCTTATGTCTTTATTTTTCAGATGTTGTACATGGTGTATGGGTTACGTACCAGCCACTTCTTTTGATGTATTTGTTTTTAGAAATAAAAAAAACTTTTAGTTTTCGAAAATCAACTTAACTTAAGTTTTAAAGAAAAATCGATTTTCGAAGAGAGTCGCCACTTAATTTTTTAAAGAAATTAAGAAAACTTAAGATTTTCAAAAGATTTAAACAGACTAAAAATTATTTGAAATCCAAAGAGGGTTCGGGGTTCAATTTACATTTCGAGAAGGTGTTGGGCCCTCAAAATGTCCGGTAACGTGCGGTTGACCGACGACTTGACTAAAACATTTGACAAATTTTAAAAAAAATTAACCAAGTAAAGAAAACCCATTTTTATTTGGAAGGAATTAAACTAAAAGAGATTTTTAAAGAAACTAACTCATATATTGACAAGACAACTAATAAATAAAATATAAATATTTCTATTTGAACATAAAAAGAGGAAATGACTTTCCTTTGGGAATTTAATTAAATAAAAACCAAGTCAAATAAAAGGTTAGTAAATACAATAATAAAATATAACTTACATAAATCTCATAGTGTAAGACTTAAATTACATTATATCCCTACTTTTTACTATTTTACAAAAATTCCCTAAAATATCAGCCATCCGGATACATAATTGGTTGTCCGGATACATTAATTCTGCCCTACAATAAGTCTCAATCTATTACGCTAAAACAGTAAATAAATCTGAAAAACTAATTAAATCCCATAAATTACGCTTACATTTTTTTTACTATCAATTAGACAAATTTAATATATGTATTAATGTGCTCCATATATATCGTATCAGATACATAGCTGCAAGATCTTCACATTTTGCCTCAAACTAAACAAACTTTTGATAATAACATTTTTGTATCACTATTTATGAATTTGATACATACTTGTGTGACACTTTAATGAATCATATATATAAGTAATAAGTATCAGATGCAATGTTGTGTGCCAAGATCGCTATTATGTAGTCATGACACACTGTTATGTATCAATTTGTTAATCCCTTTATTAGATGTCTATCTATAATAAAAAAAAAGACAGTATCGACGCATTCAGATACAATTTTTTTTACCACACATGTTTAGCTATGAAAATAGTAAGGTTTATGTATCACGCATATGATTTGGTAGTGTGTACAAATACACATCCTTTTAAATTTGAATAAGATAGAAGATACACAGTCACACCTAGATACATGATAAATGATACATTTGGTAGAAGTTTTGTATCAAGTATCAAAACTAATTAAGGTTATGTATCAAAACTAATATTTGAACTAATTAAGGTTATGTATCAAAACTAATATTTGAACTAATTAAGGTGATGTATCAAAACTAATATTTGAACTAATTAAGGTTATGTATCAAAACTAATATGTGAACATGATACATTGTGCATGATAAAATTGTAATGTATCGTAGTGTTGAAACAAGACATTATACATTAATTAAGAAATAAAATTAACTTAATATAATAAAAATCTAGTTAATGTATCTCAAACTATAGTCGTAAGATAATTTAGTAATTTGAACACGATACATTGTACATGATGAAATTATAATGTATCATAATGAAACGAAAGCATTATACATTAATTTAAGAAACAAAAACATTTGGATACATTAAAAATTTGAACCCATATATATCAGAAAAAGATGAACAAGAAAAAATTGAAAAAAAATCAACAATCTGATCTGTTTCGACTTCTCCTTCTCAATATTCACTTTAGAAGACGAATGCACATCCACTTTTTTCTACATTCACTTTAAAAGACCAATGTACATCCTTCTTATCATTCTCCTTCTCAACATTCACTCTTGTATCCTTTTTTCACTGTTAACAATGACGTCACCAAAGGATCTCGATCCGAAGTCCTTACCAAAGCCCACCAATAGATAGACTTTTTTTTTGCCTCTTGAGACTTTTTTTCACCGTCGATTTAGAAGTCGAAGATGCTTCCTTCTTCAACTAATTAGGTAAGCCCAATATTGAAATATGGACTTTCATCCATATGTATCAACAATTTTTAAAGATGAAAAACTAAAAAAATTGAAACTTCAAGTTATGGAAAGAGATCTACCTCTTGAATAACTTGAAATCATTAATTAGAAAGAGAAAATATTTGAAATTAAAAAATGGATTAATGGGGTGATTGTGGAAAAAATTGTGGCGTGAAAAGGGAGCAAAAAATCGTGGGAATCGAAAGTTGGAGAAGAAGAAAAGGATGTGAGAGATTTATGGAGTGAAATCAGGTAGGGATAAACATGGGTTTGGTGAGTGGGAGTTATGTATCCAGCAGTTTTGTGCTACACTAACAAAAATAAGGGATTTTGGAAATTTTAGAACTGCTAGGGAATAATGAAAATTATGGAAAAAGAAGGTGTGTACAAAAAATTTGAACTTGGGCCCCTTACCCAAATTCAACTAAAATTGGGCTTTTGGTCCACCTGGTTCTAATAAATTGCCCAAAGTAATGGACTTTGGTCCATTTTGGTTAAAATTCACTGCTAGCCATTTTTCCTATTTGGGCCCAAAACAAACCTGTCCTAAGTGACTAAAGAGGACTGCATTGTTTAAGCCTCTTCTCAGCCCAATCTTTCGATGCCTAAACCTGTATAATTATAATTGGACTTTTCAAAAGAGCTGTTGGAATCATGTTAAGGCTTTTGGGCCTATTTGCCTCCGAAATATTTGTGTATACGTTCAGTGTATACCACTGTAAATGGGCCGTGTTTTGGTCTTTTTCCCTATTTATTGAACTGTATACCAAACGTATATAAACCACTTCAAACCGTGCCACTTGTATTTTCATATCATCCCTGCATCTTCGTATTCCGACTTGTATAATAGTGTATATAAGTTGTATACAGTTCATTCCGTTGGACTTTAGGACCTGCATTTCAATATTTCAGCCTTATACGTTGTCCTCACTACCCTGCCTTTACAGCCTTCCCAAAATACGAAGGGAAGAAAGACGGAGTACAAGATGAACTCAAGACGAATTTCATGCATAGAAAAAAGAGTGAGGCAACATTAGTATTTGGAATAAAGAAACAAATGAGACATAACTTAATTGACATAAAAGTGATTTAATTATTTCAAAATCCAAAAAAAAACAACCAAAGTAATTTTATTCCTGATTTTGTAACAATAAAACTAAACAAAGAGGTAACCAAACAGATCAACACACAAAAAGAAAAGAGCAAATATGTAGAATAAATACAATTCAATAAAGGATGTCATTGTTAAGCCGTGACTCCAAACATAACAAAAGACTAAATTCAAGCAACAAGTAATAAACAAAGACTAAAATGCAAGATCATAGCTTCAAGTTGAAATTTAAATAAGAAAACAAGCAACCATTCAAAGCTAAACTCAAATTCTTGAAACTCCAAAGATACTGGCAAGAAACACAAATAGTGACAAGCCAAATGAAGACAAATAAAGCTAAAAAAATATCATAAACATGAGAAAGGACCCAATCATATTCAGATAGTAATCTTATTAGAACAAAAACAAAACATAAGAAAAGTCAACAGAGAAACGAATATTCAGCCTTCAATACATCAGCCTTTAAATCCTTTTTTACTCTTCCAATCGAAAAGCATAAAATAGGCTTTGAAACATGGATAACTAATAACTTGATTCAGACACATAGTGGACAGGTGACAAGAGAATCATCATGATATTATGACTAATCGAATGTAACACGAAAACAATTAACAATGATATATCAATAGTATTGAGCAGTGATGATGCTTATAAGTGATGAAAATATTAACACGAAGAAACAAACTTACACAAGTTGCAAATCACATAGCCACAAACGAAAACTGAAAGAGTATGCGGATGGACAAAACAACCTTACTACTGTTTCATCATCAACAAAATAGTCCAAATATTCTCAAAATCTAACATTTAAATGACTCACAACGACAAGAAACAAACAACCCTCACATTAGTTGAGCAGCAAAATCGCAACATTAAACCATAACATCAAACCATAAAACTAAGCGATTGTTATTTCACGACAAAGAAACCAAATCATTTAAAGGAGTGTTACCTTTTTGGGGGCAGCGAACTGAGATGAGAATGATCTAGCGGCGACAAGCTTCCACCACCAATAGATGAACTCCGGCGAGCTCCGAGGAAAGCTCTGATGAACAAAAAGAAAATAAAAAACTAAGACTTAAAGTTCTGCAGATTTGATGTTATAAGAACACTGTTCTCAACCTAAATTTTGACCTCCCTCCTCCATTTTTCCCAACCTTCCAACCCTTAGTATCGAAGGTAAATGAGGGGTTTAGATAGTGGGGATTTTGGGGCAGATTTGGGGGGAAATCGACTGGATTTTTTTTTTAATTCAAAATTCAAATTTTTCTTTAGGATAAGGTTTGAGGAGCACTAATTCGTACCAGTTCTTAACGGAAAATTGATGTGGGCCACTTGATTGTGAGTGAAGGATGATCAAGCTATAAGGTTTCAACACATGTAAGATTCGAGTCCTATCTTGTATGAGAGAATAAGGGAGAGGGGAAAAGGACGCGTGATTGAGCTGGGCTGCTCACTCGCTGGACTGGGCTCACGTTTTGGATCATTTTGGTAGCTGGGTTTCGTGTCTGTACTGCTGTAGGTCGTTCATGAAGAAGAAGACGTGCACGGGCAGATTGATATACGTGTATGCGTATTGTTGGGTCTGTTTTGTTGATGTTAAAGAATTGGGCTGGCCAATTGAGAATTGAGGTTGGTTTGGGCTGGCTGAAATTGAGGCACAAAGTGGTGTCTTAAAAGGGATTGAATGTGAGGTAACAAAGGGGCTAGATTTGTAATAGGAAAATAGCCGCATGATTTGCAATTATGGCCATGGAAATTAAGAAGTTAGCCAAATTGAGTTTAAATTAGGGAATTTGACTAAAATTTAAACAAGACGAATTAATATTGATTAATTTAAAAGCTTCTTAATTTTAACGAAATAAAATAATTAACTTAATTATAAACTAATAACTCAAAAATATAAGTATTAATTAACTAAACCAATTATTTAAGTAAAACTGAAATATTTTTGAAACGATTTTCAAATATTCTTAAAATATACTAATTATACACATAATTATATAAAACATATATATTATTTAAAAGTAACAAATCTATTTAAAATAACTTGCAAACTATATTATATTTTTTTGAAATTTTATAAAAGGAATTATTTTAAATCGTTTGAAATTGAAGAAGCTCGATGATTAATCTATAATGTGGAGGTCCAAAATTGTGTGTCAACAACTGTCCCTCGTTTGACTTGGATTGATGAAAGAAATTTGAGGCAAATGAAATTGACAAATCTAATTTTGACCGATCACATCTTCATACTTTCGGAAAGGTATTTTGGTACGGACTTTAGGAATTATGGCCGAACCCTGGAAACGGGTTTCCTACATATCTCAGGCTATATGAGAATTCAGGCCACTTGTAGTTCGATGTGCTTGATTTAACGCACAATTCTGAAAGAATTCAAAAGCTATCTCGATATCGAATTATGAAGAGATCGAAATGCTCGAGAATAAGATTTAAAAGCAAATGTTGGAATACATCCGAGTTTTTAACATTGATCCTGCCTACATATCCCTAAACCTTAGGAATCAAGTTGGTTGTAGTTCGACTCGATCGGTTGGAAAGGAAATTTAGTCTGCTAAGATAACCTTTGGTTCTGGAAGAGTGAAAAATAAGTCGAGTATGAAAAAGAGGCTTGCAACCTCTTAGCCATGAATGCAGAGCTCTTCACATCCATAAGTAAGAACTTACCCAGACATAATTTCCAAAGCTCTTGGTTTATTGTCACTCAGATTAGAAAGTTGCCTCCGGTGAAAACGAAAATATTCTGGATGCGAAACTGAAACCGATAAACCTAAAGAAAAACCCACATGCCTTCTGATAGGGGTGTGGTTTGATTGTGGTGGAAGTCACTCATCGGCTCGTGTCCTAAGAGTTTGATACTTCTCTTCGGACTATTCCCCAGTTCGCTGCTAAGAAAAAGTTCCACGTTGTGATGCATCCTTGTTGATGTCGTCCGCACATGTGGTTTGATTTGAGAATTCATCCTCTTGGATGCTCTCGACAAAGACTGAAATAAACTTGTTAGTAGAATTTGTAATTGAAAAAGTTGTAGCATCTCTTACTATACTTTTCAGTTATCTTCATGCGTGTTTCTATGGTTACGCCATTGTCTTGGTGTTCTAAAATCACTCTTGCTTTGAAAGATATCATATAGGTATGTTTAGTATATGTCTGCACACTCAAAGTAAATAATTAGTAGACATAGTGGCGCTTTAGCTAGCGGCTTGAGTAAAAAAATATAGAAAGATAATTCATATAACAAATGAGTATATCTTAATGGATATGCATAAACATCTTTTTCAACTAGATGAGAAAATTAAGAAGTATTGAGAGTAAAAGATATGGATACCGCTTTCGAACACCGTATGTCCATTACAACTCATGATTTGCTGAGGATTTGGAGATGTCATTGCTTGTTTTGTGCATGGCAAACCCCGATGATCTATGCAATGAGCTAGATGGCTTGGTAATGGTCCAACTGTAACGAGGTGGATACTCGATAATAATACAACTTTAACGAGGTGGATTGATTTGTCTTTAACGTTTATCAAATACACTTCATCCAATTCTTAGTGCAAACAATCGTTAAGCAAAATATAACCCAACAAATGAGTTGGAGTCGAATCCCACGGGGAGCGGTACGTGTCCAAATTCAATAAAGAAATACAAATATGACCTAGCTAGTTAGAGGGATAGACATTATCGAAAAAGACATGAAATAAATCAAAAGGAGTGACACGAATATCAGATGGGGGTTTTTTGTTTGCAATTATCAACTACAACGAAGTCACAAACAATTTGAACTAACAATAAGGAGAGGAATTCTCGAGACGTGATCAATTATAGGCAAATTTCGATATATGGGTAATTGAAACTACTAGTAAATAGCTACACATAAGTGGATAGGCTAGACTATAAGGTAGATAGCTTTCTCTCGAACAACTATCCCAAATCAGGTGATTTCTTTAGAACATCAACAAGCATAGCAAATAAGAACAACCTACACCTTAATTCATCCACTCTCTCGAGCTAGATGGGTAGGATTGGGCTTAGGATTCACTCTCTCAAGCTGAACCCAGCTCAACCCAATACCTACAAACCATTAAACAATAGTCTTAGTTCTAAAACCTCTCTCGAGCAAGCTGAAAACACAAACTTAGAACTGCATTTGCAATTGCATTTCATAAATTAAACCACAACTAATGATTAAACCCACCTCAATATAACATTTAAACTAGTAATTAACAATACCCATAAACTAATTCAACCCATAATCACATAATCACACCCCAAGAATTGG
>JAJOOR010001358.1:0-103381 GCA_036250505.1 Solanum acaule
AGTGTTACTCAACAAGAAGTAACTTTAAAAGTAAAGTGGTAGCTCAAAGAACAAACTCAGAATGTATAAAGAAACATTCATTAGCCCAAATGGCAACTCAAGTGTCAAATATCGAAACTGGAGATGCACAAGACTCATGAACTATATCTATCTGTCTATGAAGCCTCTACTAACTGAGATGGATGTCGGGACAAGACCCACGACATCCTAATAAGACTAGAATGATAAAGCAAATAAAAGGGGGTCCTCCGGAAGCAAGGAGACTCACACACAACTCTGAAGCTCAACTGGATCAACGAAGCGCTAGATGCTGATCCTGGTTACCTGTATCTGCATCATAAAAGATGCAGGCCAACATGCGTTAGTACATAGAATGTACGAGCATGAGAGAGGAATTCTAAAATAAGACATAAGCTTGAAATGGAACTGAAGAAACTTACCTCATCTCAACTTAACTCAACTCATTTCAATATAAAGTAGTAATAAAAATGCAGTATAAAGAAAAGCTTCAAAACATGTAGATAACAATTCGGTGTATTGAAAAACAAAACAATAACTTAGTTTTGTATATGAAAATACAAGTAACTCTATAGGAGATTCTCTAACCAACAACCATCAGTATAAGCTATGTAGACATGTAATTTTTGACCGAACTTGATGTTTTACACAAAATTTAGAGTTAAATATTTTGTTTATATTTGAATTAAATATTTTGATTTTTATCTTATTTTTGTAAACTATAAAAAATAGAATCACATTTTAGGCTAAGTTTTACTTTTTATTAATTCAAAATTAGCTAATATTTTTATTAGTATAATTTTTTGCACACTCCCATTTATCCTAACTACTACCAAATTTCCCACTCCCTTAAACGTCTCACCCACACCCACATTCCACTCAACTATACTCCCTTCCACTCTCCTTATATTTTCAAACACCTTAATCTTATCCTATATATACTACCTAACATCTGAAAACAAGGAGAGGATCCTAAGCAATATACACTCATACGTATAGATTAGAAAAAAAAAACCAACCATCAGCAAAGGAAATACACACAACACGTACAGGATAAAAAGAAGAAAAAAAGAAAAAACTCATTCCCCCACTTCCAACACTACCAACACACAACAAATAAAAAGAAATACCATCAGCAACCAAAAAGATCGCCCACACAAACAGACGAGCAAGAAAAAACATTCTTATTTATTTTATTTTTCTTTTAAAAATTCACCAACACATTCACATTTTTTCTTTCTTATCTATTATTTTCATATCAACACAAATACATATACCATCACAAGTAACCTACAAAAATATTTGTGGGTATTCTAATCGAGCTTCGGTTAAGATTTTGCGGTATTCAACTTTACTTTATCTCTTTATTTATGGAATTTGATGTAATTTTATGACAAGTTTTCCTATTTTTTATTCATAATTTGATTGAATATTGAATTAAGTGTTAAGCATATCTCTATTTAATGAATTGATATAGTTTTAATTGGTGGCTATCTCGATTTATTTATTTTTATTTGTTAGTTGTTATTACTTAAAAATGAACTGGTTGTGGTTGTGTTCATGTTTTAACTTAGATGCCAATAAGGATAAAATAGAGATTATTAGGCTCAAAAAATTATTGTCGCTTTTATTTTATCAAACAAAAAAAAAGAGATTTGTTTTAGTAATTCGTCATTGCTTTGTTAGATTAGTAAGAAATTGTTACCCGTGTAATGCTTGATTTTGACATTAACTTTAAGAGTAAATAACAATAAAAAAGATGTAATATTGGTCTAAAATTTTATCATGCACCCTAAAAGTTTAGATTAGTTTTATGTTATTTGATTATTATTTTTATAAGGAACACATATTTTCTCTTAACTTTAGATGAACTTTTAGGTGTATTGAAAATTACTAGTTTCAATTAAGAATGCAGTTGCACATCTTTTTTTGAGACAATTAAAAATAAACTCAAGGATGTGGTGACACACCTTGTCCAATAATATAATTAACTTTTATTAATTCAAACCAGGAGGTGTAAATTGATATTATTAGGTGTGATGCACTCGAGAGAAAATGACAGTTATGCATTAAATATCAAGACCAAGAATGCGGTTACGCATCTAGGTTGAGACTAATAAAAATTCAACAATTAAAAAATAAGCAAACATTGGTTTGTAGACACAAATTATCCAAAAAAATATCAAGATAAGTATAAGTCCATAAAGCGACCATGTTAGAACCACGAGACTCAAAGGATGCCTAATACCTTCCCCTCAGTCAATATAATTTCTTACCCAAATTTCTAGTTCGCAGACCAAAAAATAAAAAGTCATTTCCTTTTGGTTAGGGATTTTTAAAAAAGGTGACTTGGAACACCATAACTCAATTTCAAGTGACGACTTTGAAGAAAAAATAAAATAATCCATAATCAATATCGTCACTTAAATTGGAAAAACCCTATCCCGCGTGCGAAAATAGATGTGTGACAGATGGCGACTCCGCTGAAAAATAACCAGAATTCGAGCTTTATTATATTGGCGCTTACTTGATTTTATTATTGTATTTTTTGGATATATTGTTTATGATGGTCTAATATGCTACTTTCTGCTCATTTATCGCTTCTATGTTGTTGAATTGTATTATATTGTCTTCCTTACTCAATCACTCTGAGTCTCTAGTAACATTCACACACATTCAAAAGAAAACAGTTATGTATCCTACTCCTATTGAGATAAAATTGGAGTGTTTTGACACCACTGAAGAATTTTTAGTCACCAATGTTAAACGCAGTTGGATCAGCAATGAAGTTGGAAAAGTGCTGCTACCGATAAGTTGCCCCTTCCTGGTTCGAATTGTCCACTTGGGTAAGCCAGTCTAGATACATATCTCCTTCATGTTTAAACCTAGTAAAAGTGGAACATAGACAGGGTTATCACTAGTAGGATCCACTTATTCGCATCATTTGCATTTTGATTTAGTGAGACTCGAAACAAGAGTTGGGTTCGTCTAGGACAAATATCCATCTCTTGCTTGACCACTTAGATCAGTTAATGTGCCACATGAAAAATGCATTTATTTAGAAAGTCTTGAAACATAATGCATTTATTAACTCAAGTTTCAATATCATAAAGTTTTTTTAACTGTCCAATCTGCATGAACTACGCACACCTGATTCTCAACTCGATGAGATACATAGGCAACCCTCCTCGGGTTCGGTGATCCTTATTAAAAGAATTTTAAAAAAAGAGAAGTATTTCTTATTAAAAATAATGTTGCGATTACAATTTTCTTAAACTACGTTTGACCTGATTCTTGTTTTGACATGATATGTATGCAGCCTTATGTTGAGGTTAAATCCAATCAAGAAAAAATCTAAAATATCTTCGTTACAAAAATTAGGGCCAAAAAAAGGGATTTTTTTTTAATTTAGAAAAAAATTAACTTGGTTGGTACCAACATACTTAGGAGTGTCCATAAGAAATAATAATAAAATGTTAAACTATTTGGCAAGACATACCAACTTTGTTGTGACCTATAGACTTCTTTTGGTACCTCTTGATACATATATGTATTACTTAAGAAATTATCTTGCTTAAAGTTAAGACATAAAACAATTCGACCTCATTGTTTCATGTGCATTGTGTGGTGAGCTTTAGATATAAAATTCAAAGGCATGAATTTGTTGATCTAGAACTTGGCCCGAATGTTGGTTGAGGCAAAATTTTGAGCAACATTTAAATTGGGAAAGAATTATAGGTTTTCTTTGATCCAATTGTGCCTTTTAAGCCTACCAAATAACATGTTATCCATAGAACTCTCATTTTGAGCCTGAAATATTTTTATTTGAATAACCACATCTTAACATATATCCTTTTGAGTGCATAAATGCACTATTCCTTAGTCTCGCCTCCTTGAGCGCACTATCAATTATCTACACAGTGTCAATGATCTAAGTTGGGTAATAAAGTGAAAGGGTCAAATATGTGAAGGTAAAAAAAATGACAAAGAAAAGCTAGAACGAAAAATGAAAAAATCTCCAACAAAAAGGAGAGAAAATGAGGGAAAAAAAAGAAAATAAATGAGGAGAAGCTTTCAAGAAAACAAATGTCAAATGCTAAAATGAAAAAAAAAATTGAGAGCATTGAGCAAATTTTAAGGAGGAAATGGTCATTTTATCCCAAATAAATATCCTACCTTTCCCTACACCTACATTACAAGCCAATGACAAGTCCTATTTGATCTAATTTTTAGTGTTCTCATATTTGTGGATACTTACATGAGGGCCAATCATATGGTATCTCAATTTAATGCATTGATCATCTTTCTGAGTGTGAGTGACTTTCAAAAATGTCCTACGATCTAAATTATTCTGTAATGTGTGAAAAAGGACTTTATTTGTTGTAAGGGCACTTGAAACATGATGATATGAATAATTCTAGTCTCTTAATTTATGCAAGATGAAATGATCTTGTAAATACTTAAGTATGTTTGAGATACCATTTGAAACTATAGGGAGTACTCAAAGTTGACCTCAAATTTGTCTAGAAGTAGTTGAAAGTGATTCATATGCATAATACTAATTATTGGTACCAACTAAAGTCAAAACATAGACAACCATGAACTGATTCGTTTCTCAAAAGATGTCTTTTGTAGGAAAAATCAAGAAAAAGAAAAATAAATTTTGATTTACTTGAACTATGTTTGACGTGATTCTTGTTTCGGCGAGATACGTAGGCAACCTTGGTGTTGGGGTTAGGTCCAACCAAATAAAAAATCCAAAAATCCATATTTGTAAAGTACTGGGGCAAAAGTCGTTTCCTTTTTATTTATTTATTTTCTACGTCAAAGCTAAAGTCAACCCCATCACTTAAAGTCGGATTTGAGCTTTCGTGCTGTCATTTCTTACTAACCTTGTCAAAAAGTCATATTTAGTTTCAATCCAAGAAAGACCTTTGGGTCAACCCTTGAAATGTCAAGAGTAAGTATGCTAAGGGTACAAACGATGACACCATACCCTTTTTCACGAAAAAAACAAAACAAATGAGAGAGTCTTATTGGTGAAAACCCTAATTTGGCATCATAAGGTGAATGCGAGTTGAGAAATAAAAATGAGAGAGTCTTATTGGTGAAAACCTCAAGTGGGCACCGTAAGGTGAAAGTGAGTTGTGAAAATAAAATAAAATGGGAGAGTCTTATTGGTGAAAACCCTAACTGGGCATCATAAGGCGAATGTGAGTTGAGAGAAATAAAAATGAGAGTTTTATTGGTGAAAACCCTAATGGGCACCATAAGGCGAATATGAGTTGAAGGAATCAAAATTAAAGAATCTTAGTGGCAAAAACCCTCGTGGACATCATAAGGCGGATAAGAGTTTGAACTTGGTTATGACTTTGTTAAATGTTGGAACTCCACGTCAAAATTGGATGATCAATAATGGTTGATTAATAGATTGGATGGACAAATTGTGATAATCAATTCAAAGTGCATGCCATGATCAGTATAGTTGGCTACCACACTCAGATAAGTTTTCTTTTGTTTCTCTCTCTAAAAGGAACCTTTCTCATCGAACCATTTTCTTCTATTCTTGTGTAGTGTATATTTATTTTTCTTTCACTTTTCATCAATTTCTTTCATATGTCCTTGTGTCGAGTCCGTGTCAAGAAAGTGAGAAATGATTTCAAGACTTGCTACCAACTTTCTGGATTGTACAAGGCAAAGCATCAGGCCAATGAGTTATCCTTTATCGACGAGTTTTGGATTCAGAAAAGTCCATGATTTAATGAAGGATAAACAATGAGTAGCGTGAAATGAAGGCATAAATGGGATTTAAGTCCTTCAAAGTAACCAAATTTGGGTAAAATACAGTCAATCAATGATGAGCACTGACCGTTGGCAAAGAAGTAAAACATGACAAGTGCTATCAATCCTCGTCAAAACGCAAAACCACAAACCAACCACCACATTTTTAAATTCACAAATTTTCTTTGTTGAAGCAGGGGCACGAGTTATTTCAAGATCAAAGATCCAAAAACTCCAAAAACCTAGATGTTCAATTTAGTCTACGAAGAGCTAAATGGGAACATTGCACAAAAAATTATAGTCCATACTGGGGTAAGTGTTTTGTTTGTATTATTAGTCTATGGAATGTAGTATAACAAAGATCATCCTGAATAATGGGACGTAGTGTAGAAAGGACCCTTTTGAACAATGGGACGTAGTATAGCAAGGACCCTCCTGAATAATGGGACACTAGGAGGACCCTCCTGGATAATGTGACGTAGTATAGCAAGGGCCTTCCTGAATAATGGGACACTAGCAGGACCCTCCTGGATAATGGGGCTAGCAGGACCTCATGGACAATGAGAATTAGTATAGCAGGACCCTACTGCACAATGGTAATTGGTGTATCAGGACCCTTTTGGATAATGAGACACTAGCAGGACCCTCCTGGATAATGGGACTAGCAGGATCCTCCTAAATAATGAGACGTAGTATAAGCAATGACCCTCCTAAATAATGGGATCAATTAGACACAATTTAATTTAACTAGGTCATCATGAGGAATGAAATTGGTTTAAGCATGCAGAGGTCATATGAAGAATACATCACAACAAAGCTCGAGTCATTCAGAGTCTCGATTCAAAGCTAAGCACCAACATGTATTTTTCTCACAAAATTTTCTTTACTATAAAACTGGGGCAAAATTTTGTGCTATTAGTTTTGTTTGTTTTAATTTCAGGGTTCCGCTTGTAGAACAAGGTCAATCCACATTTCAAGCTCAAGATCGTATATGGAAAGGAGTCAACTTTCCAACTCATTTTCAATTGAAGTAGCAAGAATTCACCTAAGAACAAGGTTATATCCAAGTCCGAGTAGAAGGAGCCTACATGGAGAAAGGCGTTTACCTTCAAACTCACTTGAGAAAAAAAAATCAATATCTCACAATTCGAGAAGCATGAAGACCCAAGTCAAGATTCAAAAGAAGCTATATAGATAGGATCTTGTAATTGTAGTTTCTTTAAAAAAAAAAAAATCATGTACAAACATGAGCTGCGAACTGGAGCCTCGAAGGGACCTCACTTGACTTCCAACTCATCATTTCATCTCCTTGAACAACACGTGACCTGATTCCCTTATAACCCGGAATATGTAGGTTGTCCAAAACTAGGACCCGGTCACATATTTTTCCTTTAAAATAAAAGTTCGATCATAACTTGTCACGTTGTCTACTTCTTTGTTTGCAAACTCTTTGTGTTTTCAGTCAAAGAGGGGCAAACTGTAGACACGTATTTTTTTACCGAACTTGATGTTTTACACAAAATTTAGGGTTAAATATTTTGTTTATATTTGAATTAAATATTTTGATTTTTATCTTATTTTAGTTAGTTTATTTTAAAATAATTGTCAACTATAAAAGATAGAATCACATTTTAGGCTAAGTTTTATTTTTTATTAATTCAAAATTAGCTAATATTTTTATTATTATAATTTTTTGCACACTCCCATTTATCCTACTACTACAAAATTCCCCACTCCCTTTAACCTCTCCCCCACACCCACATTCCACTCAACTATACTCCCTTCCACTCTCCTTATATTTTCAAACACCTTAATCTTATCCTATTTATACTACCTAACATCTGAAAACAAGGAGAGGATTCTAAGGAATATACACTCATACGTACAGATCAGAAAAAAAAAACCAACCATCAGCAAAGGAAATACACACAACACGTACAGGAAAAAAAGAAGAAAAAAGAAAAAACTCATTCCCCCACTTCCAACACTACCAACGCACAACAAATCAAAAGAAATATCATCAGCAACCAAAAAGACTCCCCACACAAACAGACGAGCAAGAAAAAACCTTCCCATTTTGTTTTATTTTTCTTTTAAAAATTCACTAACACATTCACATCTTTTCTTTCTTACCCATTATTTTCATATCAACACAAATACATATACCATCACAAATAACCTACAAATTATTTGTGGGTATTCTAATCGAGCTTCAGTTAAGATTTTGCGGTATTTAGCTTTACCTTATCTCTTTATTTATTTATTTATGGAATTTGATGTAATTTTATGACAAGTTTTCCTATTTTTTTATTCATAATTTGATTGAATATTGAGTTAAGTGTTAAGCATATCTCTATTTAATGAATTGAGATAGTTTTAATTGGTGGCTATCTTGATTTATTTATTTTTATTTGTTAGTTGTTATTTCTTAAAAATGAACTGGTTGTGGTTGTGTTCTTGTTTTAACTTAGATGCCAACAAGGATAAAATAGAGATTATTAGGCTCAAAAAATTATTGTCGCTTTTATTTTATCAAACAAAAAAAAAGAGATTTGTTTTAGTAATTCGTCATTGATTTGTTAGATTAGTAAGAAATTGCTACCCATGTAATGCTTGATTTTGACATTAACTTTAAGAGTAAATAAAAAAAATGTAATATTGGTCTAAAATTTTATCATGCACCCTAAAAGTTTAGATTAATTTTATGTTATTTGATTATTATTTTTATAAGGAACAAATATTTTCTCTTAACTTTAGATGAACTTTTAGGTGTATTGAAAATATTCGTTTCAATTAAGAATGCGGTTGCGCATCTTTTTTTAGACAATTAAAAATAAACTCAAGGATGTGGTGACACACCCTGTCCAATAATATAATTAACTTTTATTAATTTAAAACAGAGACTTATAAAAATAAGATTATTAAGTGTGATGCACTCGAGAGGAAAAGACAATTATGCCTCTAAATATCAAGACCAAGAATGTGGTTACGAATCTAGGTTAAGACCAAATAAAAAGTTCAACAATGTAAAATGCAAACAAATAATAGCCTGTAATAATGTATCCAAGAATAAATAAAAAAATAATTTAAGATAAGTATTAGTCAATAAAAGCGACCGTGCTAGAACACGGGACTCGAGGGATGCCTAATACCTTCCCCTCGGTCAACAAAATTCCTTACCCGAATTTTTAGTCCGCAAACCAAATAAAGAGTAATTTCCTTTTGATTAGGGATTAAACTAAAAGGTAACTTGGAACATCATAACTCAATTCGAAGTGGCGACTCTGAAAAATAAAAATAATCCCTATTCAATTTCGTCACTTAAATCGGAAAAACCCTACCGTCGTGCGAAAAGGGGTGTGACATCTCTAGAGATTAAACTTATCGAAAGTCGACTATTAAAAATAATTTGACCAAGGTGCGTCACCATATCCTTGAATTTTTTTAGCGTCTCAAAAAAGATGTGTAACCACATTCTTAATTGAAATCATTTTTTAAACATGTCTATATTTATTTGCCTACCAAAATTCGTTTGTCAAATTTTTTAAGCGTGAATCAAGTGGTGCCGAACTACAATCGTTCAATCGAATTTTATCCATCTGTAGTTATTTCGAAATATTATCATCAATATCTCGTTATTTAAAGTAATAATGATAAGAGAAAATACATAATTACCCCATTAAACTTGGACCATTTTTTGAAGTAGACACCTAAAGTTTGCAGGGATCCTATTACCCCACGAAACCATTTTCAGCAACTCTAAATACTCCATTTTAACCCTTTTTCAGAGAAGGTGTAATCTCAAGTGTTGACGGGCACGTGAATGAATAAAAATTCACCCCTAAACCAATGTAAACGTGCCACGTAGCAAGATTGGAAGTCACCACTTCCCCTAAAAAGTTCAAGAACAAAGGATTTCTTGGACAAAGCTTTTCAGGGTGATTATTGACGAGTACTATATATATGTTTTTTTGTATTCTAATTGCTGCTACATTCTCACATTTACTTAAGAATTAACGAGAGTTTATTTGATTTTTGAGTCGAAATTATCCCAATTTTATAAAGAATATTTAAATAATTCAATAAAGGGAGCTTGAAAACTAAGAAAGTAACAAAATTGCAGATTAGGAATTCACCATTTTTATTGTTATGGGAACAGAGGAGTCCACCAAGTAGGAAATTTGAACCATTTTTGTTGCTTTTCTTTAAGAAAATTAGATGGGTAACTAATGAATTTTCAGATTTTCACCTCTTTCAAATAGAGCTTAATATAAGAAATATAGAAGTTAATGGTCATGAAAGAACCCTCTCAAGAAGATCTTGATTAAGTTCACTCCAGTGAGTAAACAATACCTTCATCTTCAAATTCTTCTTCACATCTCACTAAATATCATGTAGAGAAAAGGAAAAGGAATCGGAAAAAATGAACACGAATTTTCTAGAAGGGCTTAAGGGTTAAAATGTGAGTGGGTCATGGTATTACCCAACCCACAATTAATCGGGTAAGAAAAATAAAAAAAATATTATTTTATATCGGGGATGAGACACAGGCACCGGTTATGAGATTGCAAACATTGTAAAAATAGTGTATTTAGAATTGTTGGAAATAGTTGGATGGGGTAATAGGACCCTCACAAACTTTAGGTGTTTACTTCAAAAAAAGGTACAAATTTGATGGGGTAATTATGTATTTTCTCTAATGATAATAGTATTTCATCTTAGACCTGCGTACAATAGTTAGTATACCGGTTGAAATTGTCTTATTATTATTTTTGTTAGCAATCCAAAGATCAAGACAACACACATATTATATCATAAAAAATAACTAAATACTTTTCTTAACATGACCAAACAAAGAATTAATTCAAATTAGTAAGACACGAACATAAAAACTTTGATAATTAATTAAGAAAATAAAGAGCGAGGAATAGACTTTTAAGCATGTAAGAAATACTCACATTCATTAGCATGTTAGGATATATTTCAGTATACAACATTAATAATATTAACGGGTTAAACACATACGAAATTTGAACAACTTCAATATATTAAAATTAATTCTTGCTCAATCATGACATAAAACTAATACAAAAATAAAAATTAAGTGTTACCTCTTGTGAAAATTATTTCACGAGAAAAAAGGGTTCAGGAACCATGAACTTGAAATCGCGAAAACAAACCTCAAACTCCAACCTTTGTTATTTTTCTAAATGTTGTGTTTCTGCGTAAATATTTTTTTTTCTTTCTTCTCCTTCTCATTGCTGCGTTTTTTTTTTGTTTTTTTTTGGTTTTGTAGTTGTTGATTTTTTTTCTCCGTGTAAAGATTTTTGGTTTTTTATGTATCTGGGAAAGTGGGGTTTTTATTGGGTTTTTCTTTCCAGAATCGTGTGTGTGTATGTTAAGTATGTAGTATATGTGTGTAGTGGTGTGTGGGGTAGTGGAGGAGTAAGTGGGTAGAGGTTTAGGGGGTAATGGGTAGTTTAAGCTATTTTTATTTTATAAATTAAATTATATAAAAAGTTAAATTAATTAGTTTGAACTAAAAAGTTAAATAGTCAATCTAAAAATATAATTAAGAATCATTGGCTTATTTAGTAAAATCTAAATTAAAAGAATACATATTTGTTTTGTAAGTTTTCATTTCTTTTTTAAACAAGTGAAAATAAAACTTTACCTAAAAATGTAATTCTATTTTTTGTTGTTTTCAAATTCTTTAAAATAAAGTTAATAAAATAAGATAAAAGTTAAAATATTTAGTTAGATTTTTATAAAATATTTAAGCTCTAAAAATGGTGTAAAACTTAAGTTCGGTCAAAAATTACGTGTCTATAGTTTACCCCTCTTTGACTGGAAACACGAAGAGTTTTCAGAATAAGAAGTAGATAACGTGACAAATTTTGACCGGACTTGTATTTGAAGGAGAAATTTATGTGACCGAGTCTTGATTTTGCACATCCTACATATCCCGGGTTATAAGGGAATCATGTCACGTGTAGTTCAAGGAGATGAGGTGATGAGTTGGAAGTTAAGTGAGGTTCCATCGAGGCTCCAGGTCGCGGCTCCTATCCTTACCTAAAAAAAATGAAAACTAATAGTCAAAATGAAAAATAAAAGTACAAACTACTATCTATGCAGCTTCTCTTGAGTCTTCACTTGAGTCTTGACTTTCAGATATCATCTTGATTTTTTGGGTGAATATCTTGATCTTGAATGGGTTCAATGCTTAACTTGCCACTTAGAGTGAGTTTTTGACACTCTTCAAAATGACAATTTGAAAATGTTTTTGAATGCCTGCTTGTTTTGTTGATCAGTAGCTGAATAGAAGTAGGTGTCAGGAGGTCAGGTTGCTGCATGCAATTGAGAAGTTGATTCTAGCTATTATGGGGAATGATCATTCTGAAAAGAGTTGAAACTTTGTTCTTGAATTTCAAATCCATGTTTCGCTCGAAGAAACCTGAAAACCATCACAAACAAAAGATATAAACAAATTTTTTGCCCCAGTTTTCATTGGAAAAAAATTGTGAGTTATTAGCAAATGTGAATTAAAAAAAAACAAACTCAAACTAGAAAGTGCTTATCCTATGAGAAAATAAAAATTAACGGTCTAAGATTAGGAAGTGTTTATCTTAGGAGAAAACAAAACTAACATCACAGACTAGGAAGTGTTTATCCTAGAAGAAAATAAAAAATAATGTCTCAAACTAGGAAGTGTTTATCCTAGGAGAAAATAAAAATAACAGTCTCAGACTAGGAAGTGTTTATCGTAGGAGAAAATAAAAAATAACTTCTCGGACTAGGAAGTGTTTATCCTAGGAGAAAACAAAACTAGCGTCACAGACTAGGAAGTGTTTATCCTAGGAGAAAACAAAACTAGCGTCACAGACTAGGAAGTGTTTATCCTAGTAGAAAATAAAAAATAACGTCTCAAACTAGGAAGTGTTTATCCTAGGAGAAAATAAAAAATAACGATCTCAGACTAGGAAGTGTTTATCGTAAGAGAAAATAAAAAATAACGTCTCGGACTAGGAAGTGTTTATCCTAGGAGAAAATAACAAATAACGGTCTCAGACTAGGAAGTGTTTATCCTAGGAGAAAATAAAAATAACGTCTCAAACTAGGAAGTGTTTATCCTAAGAGAAAAATAAAAAATAACGGTCTCAGACTAGGAAGTGTTTATCCTAGGAGAAAAATAAAAATAACGGTCTCAGACTAGGAAGTGTTTATCCTAGGAGAAAAATAAAAATAACGGTCTCAGACTAGGAAGTGTTTATCCTAGGAGAAAATAAAAAATAACGGTCTCAGATTAGAAAGTGTTTAAAATATAACGTCTCAGACTAGGAAGTGTTTATCCTAGGAGAAAATAAAATATAACGTCTCAGACTAGGAAGTGTTTATCCTAGGAGAAAATAAAAAATAACTGTCTCAGATTAGGAAGTGTTTATCCTAGGAGAATATGAAAAATAACGGTATCAAACTAGGAAGTGTTTATCCTAGGAGAAAATAACTAAATCTCATTATGTAGAAAGGTCCTGCTAATCTACATCCCATTATGTAGGACGGTCCTACTAATCTACATCCCATTATGTAAGAGGGTCCTGCTAATCCCATTATGTAGGAGGGTCCTGCTAATCCCATTATGTAGGAGGGTCCTGCTAATATAAATCACATTACGTAGAAATGTCCTGCTAATCTAAATCTCATTAGTAGGAGGGTCCTGCTAATCCCAATATGTAGGAGGGTTCCGCTAATCCCATTATTTAGGAGGGTCCTGCTAAACTAAATCTCATTATGTAGGAGGGTCCTGCTAATCTAAATTCTATTATGAGGAGGGTCCTGCTAATCCCATTATGTAGAAGGGTCCTGCTAATCCCATAATATAGGAGGGTCCTGCTAATCCCATTTTGTAGGAGGGTCTTTCTAATCCCATTGTCTAGGAGGGTCGTTCTAATCCCATTAGGTAGGAGGGTCCTTCTAATCTAAATCACATTATGTATGAGGGTCCTGCTAATCCCATTATGTAGGAAGGTCATGCTAATCTAAATGTCATTATGAGGAGGGTCCTGCTAATCCCATTATGTAGGAAGGTCCTATTATCCAGGATGGTCCAGCTAGTCCCATTATCCAGGAGGGTCCTTTCTACACCACGTCCCATTATTCAGGATGGTCCTTGCTACACTACGTCCCATTATTCAGGAGGGTCATTTCTACACTACGTCCCATTATTTAGGAGGGTCCTTGCTATACTACATCTCATTATTCATAAGGGTCCTTACTATACTACGTCCTATTATTCAAGAGGGTCCTTGCTATACTACGTCCCATTATTCAGGAGTGTCCTTGCTATACTACGTCCCATTATTCATGAGGGTCCTTGCTACACTATGTCCCATTATTTAGGAGGGTCCTTGCTATACTACGCCCCATTATTCAGGAGGGTCCTTGCTACACTACATCCCATTATTCAGGAGGGTCTTTGCGACACTACGTCCCATTATTCAGGAGGGTCCTTGCTACAGTACGTCCCATTTTTCAGGAGGGTCCTTTCTACACTACGTCTCATTATTCAGGAGGGTCCTTGCTACACTACGTCCCATTATTCAGGAGGATCCTACTACACAAATTCTCATTATTTAAGAAGATCTCGCTTAACAGAATCATCAAATAGAATCACAACTCTTTTTTTTGCCCCAGTTTGCACCAGAAAAATATTATTTATGCTAAATGAGAAACACTTATACCAAATAAAAATGCATGACATAGATGCAATTTGGGCGCTTGTTCTCTAAAAATGAAAGATGATAGGGTGTTTGTTCCCTAAAATGCCTCTAGGGTGTTTGTTCCCTAGTAACGAGATTGATTTTTTTTTATAACAAATAAAAGTATGCCCCAATTTTTAATTGAGGAACTTTGAAACTCTTTTTAATTTATCATTTTTTTTAAAATGAAATAATTCAATTTCGTTCTTTCACGGATATAAAATTTTATTTTGTGAAACCGAGCCCCTTTGAAGGACTGCCTACGTATCTTGCATAACAAGAATCAGGTCAAACGTAGTTCATAAAATCAAAATTTATTTTTCCTTTTCTTGATTTTTCCTACAAAAACATTTTTTTGAGAAACGACTCAATTCATGGTTAACAATGTTTTGACTTTAGTTGGTACCAACACTTAGTATGATGCATATGAATCACCTTCGACTACTTTCAAACAAATTTGAGATCAACTTTGAGTAATTCCTATAGTTTCAAATGGTATCTCAAACATACTTATGTTTTACAAGATTAGTTTATCTTTGCCTAAATTAAGGAATATAATTATTCATATCCTCATGTTTCAAGTGCCCTTGCAACAAATGAAGTCTCACTTCACATAATAGAAGTTTTCTGATCTTAGGACGTTTTAGAAGTCACTCACACTCAGAAAGATGTTCAGTGCATGAGATTGTAATACCATATGCTTGGCCCTTATGTAAGTATCCAATAATGTGAGAACACCAAAAATGAGATCAAATAGGACTTGTTATTGGTTTGTAATGTAGGCTTAGGGAAATTTAGAATATTCATTTGGGATAAACTGACTATTTCCTTTTTAAAATTTGCACAATGCTTTCAATGTTTTTTCATTTTTGCAATTGACCTTTGTTTTCTTGAAAGTTCATCCTCATTTATTTTCCTCTTCTTTTTTCCTCATTTTCTCTTCTTTTCGTTAAATGTTTTTTATTTTTATTTTTCGTTCTAGCTTTTCTTTGTCATTTTTTTATACTTTCACATATTTGATCTATTCACTTTATTACCCAACTTAGATCTTTGGCACTGTGTAGATAATTGATAGTGTGTTCAAGGAGGTTAGACCAATGAATAGTGCATTTATGCACTCGGAATGATATATATGCTAAGATGTGGTTATTCAAATAAAAATATTTTATGCTCAAAATGAGAGTTCTATGAATATCATGTCATTTGGTAAGCTTGAAAGGCATAATTGGATCAAAGAAAGCCTATAATCCTTTTCCAAGTTAAATGTTGCTCAAAATTTTGTCTCAACCAACATTCGGGCCAAGTTCTAGATCAACAAAAGCATGCCATTGAACTTTATATCTAAATCTCACCACACAATGCACCTTAAACAATGAGGTCGAATTTCCTTAACTTTAAGCAAGATGATTTTTCAAGTATTACATAAAAATATCAGGAGGTACCAAAAGAAGTCGATAGGTCACAACAAAGTTGGACTGTCTTTCCAAATAGTTTAACACTTTCTTTCTTTTTTTCTTATGCACATTCCTAAACATGTTGGTACCAACTAAGTCAAGAAGTATTTTTTTTTAAAAGAAAAAAAAAAATCCTTTTAAAGAAATAAATTTTTTTATCTCTTTTTTTTCTTTTTGATTTTAAAATAAGGAAGAGAAACATTTTTATTCGAAATTTAAATAAAATTAAAAAAAACAGTTTTTTCTCCCTAGTTTTTGTGATGAAGACTTTCTAGATTTTTTCTTAGTTGGATCGAACCTCAATATAAGGTTGCCTACGTATCTTGTTAAAGCAAGAATCAGGTCAAACATAGTTCAGGAAGATTATAAACACAATATTTTTTTTAATAAGGAACAATTATCTTTTTAATTTTTTTTTTTATAAGGATCACCGAACCCGAAGAGGGTTACCTACGTATCTCATTGAGTTGAGAATCAGGTGTGTGTAGTTCATTCAGACTGGACAGTAAAAAAAACTTTGAGGTATTAATTATTTTTTTCTGACAAATGCAATTTTTCGAAGTCTTATGAAAGTAAAATATTTTGAATTTTTCTTATTAACTGCACAAAAAGAAATTTCATTTTTTTAATTTGGTTAAGTAGTGTGAAATCTTTCATTTCATTTTCTAGAAATGCATAATGTCTTCTAAAAGAAGAAATATTTTCTGTTTTCTCCTTTTTTTTGTAAAGATCGAAAGATAACATTTTCTTCACTAATCACACTAAAATGAGTCAACTTATAGAGACTTTCTAAATAAATGCATTTTCATGTATCACATTAAATGATCCAAGTGGTCAAGTAAGAGATGGATACTCGTCTTAGACGGACCCAACTCTTGTTTTGAGGCTCACTAAGTCAAATACAAATGATGCAAATAAATAGAACATACTAGGGATAAGCATGTCTATATTCTATTTTTACTAGGTTCAATCCTGAAGAGATTGGTGTCTAGACTGGCTTACCCGAGTGAACAACTCGAGCCAGGGAGGGACAACTTATCGGTAGCAGCGCTGTTCCAATTTCATTGCTGGTCCAACCCTGCCTAACATGTGTGACTAAAATCCTTCACTGAGTGTCAAGACACTCCAATTTTATCTCAAAAGATGGTGAGATGCATAACTGCATTCCTTGCTACCCTATTTTAAGAGACTTAGATGGTTGCACCAAGAAAGACAATTATAGTTCAACAATATAAAAGCGATATAAGAGCAACAAGTAGCATATTAGGCAATCACACACAATATATCCAAAAATAAATAATAATAATAAAATAAAAGTCAATATAACAAAGCTCGAATTCTGGTTATTTCCCAACAGAATCGCTAGAGATGTCACACCCTTTTTTCGCCCGGCGAAAGGGTTTTTCCAATTTAGGTGACTTTATCAATTTAGTGATTATTTTTTATTTTTTTAAAGTCGCCACTTGGAATTGAGTTATGGTGTTTCAAGTCACCTTTTTGTTTAATCCCTAATCAAAAGAAAATGACTCTTTATTTGGTCTGTGAATTAGAAATTCGGTTAAGGAATTCTATTGACCGAGGGTGTGACGCCACGAGCCTACACCCTGGACGTGACTAGCACTCGAGAACCATTGCTAGCCCCAAGTGAACCCTTGGTCTGACTTACTTACTCAGCGGAAGACTCTAAGCATTATTACAATGATCAAATGCACTTCTACTAAACTTGTTTACTAAAATAACTTAGAACATTTAAAAGTCAAACATTCAACTTGGCCAAAATGACAACTCAAGTCTTAACATAAGAAATAATCATGTGAAGACAACTGAGCTACTAACTGTCTATAAAACCTCTAAAATAAAAAGGGATGTCGGGACAGGACCCCCGATCATCCTAACAACTGAAAACTAGAAAGCAATGTAAGAAGGAGCCCTCCGAAAAGCAATGAGGCTCACCAACTGACTCTGAGTGCTCAACCTGATCAACGAGGCACTCGATACTGATTTGCATCATAAGACGATGCAGGCCAACTGGCATCAGTACATTGAATATACGAGTATGCGAGTTGGAATTCTAATAATACATAGGCTTGAAAAGAATCTGAAAGGAATACTTACCTTGGCTTTATTCAACTCATGAATAACTTAACTCAATATAAAGCAATAAAACACATGTAATAAATAGAAAACTTTTAAAACAGTAGCAAGCAACTCAATTCGTTAAAGAAATGTAATAGCAAACTCAACTTTACTCATGTAATAAAGTAATATAGTTTATGTGGGAGTTTCTCTAACCAACAACCACCACTATGAGCCCAAGTGGTGATATATCATCTTGCCCACGCTGCCAGAACTGTCATATACTTTGCCGTCATATAGAAAGCCTTAACTAAGTGGATCCACTAGTCTATGATAAAAAGCACTTAAAGAATCATCTAAAAAGTATGATCCTTTATTACCCATGATGGCTACATGGTTTATGGAGACTTGAGTTAATATGAACTCGCATCCCCATATCGATGCTCAATACTACTCCCAAAAGTATACTTAGCTCATATGTTTTAAAACAAAACTTCTTTCTTTCGTTTGAGATAACTACTCAAAACTTAGCTTAAAAGCTCTTTTGGAATCGATGTTCCCCTTCTTGCTCAAATGTTAAAATATTTACTCTTTAACTAAAAACTAGCTCAAAGGCTCTTTTGGAAATCAAGGTTTCCTTTCTTCTGTAAATGTGAAAACATTTTACTCTTTGTGAATACATAGTCCCGATATACTCTTTTGAAGAAATGAACTTTAAACTTTACTCTTACTCAACTCAAAACTCAAGTCTTAAAACAAAGGAAAGACTTTTGAAAACTTTATGAACTTCTCTTAACTTGACTCTTGACTTTCTTTGACTTGACTCTTAACTTTTCTTGAATTGAATTATGAATTCAAGGATTATGATTTGGGATAGGAACGATCTCATGATGTTTAGGAGTGTTTTTAGATAGTTAAACATGAGAAAAAATCAAGGAATCACTGTCTGAATACTAGTCTGCGACGCGGAGATGTATTAAAATTTTTGGTCGCAAAAATACTATTTGAGGCAGAACGGTCTGTGACCGCTCCGTTCCGCGAAGAACTTTTGCTAAATCTGAGGAGCAGGTCCGCGATGCGGAGCCAATGCCCAGATTTGACTGACTATTTTCCTTCTTCGTTTTCCAGCCCCAATTCACCTAAACTCGGTTTTTTCCCAAATTCTTTTTAGATTCAGATACCCAGTAAATGTACCTAAGAACCTAAATCCAAACAACTCTATAATTCGACGTAATGATCTCAGAAACTTCTCCCTCTCATCCCAATTCAAGATTGACATCAAATTCAAGAATACATAGTAAGAACATCAAACTTCCAAACTCTTTTAAGAAGAATTCATGCTGAAATAAACATGCTTGCCACGTGGGTGAACAAACTCAACATTATGAAAGTCTCACATTCCTCGTAGGGATCACCCCTTGACGAAATCCACAATCTTAGCTTCGAGAATTGACGATTCTTGCTTCTTCTCCTCCTTTCTTCTCTTATTTCCTCTTCTCTAAAACCCTAACTCAATTTTTCAAAATTGTAAATTGACCAAGTTCAGTTTAGACCCCTAAGTAATTACCAAAAACGAATTAATTTAATTGGGTATGGTAAAGACCAAAATACCCTTCCAAAATCTGGGTTAGACTTTCCTTATTTGAACAGGCCAACTTCAAATGGGCATATCTCACTCATACGAACTCGAAATTGCGCAAACTCGGCGGCGTTGGAAAGATTATTCCAAGATCTTTCCTAGGATATCTGGAAACACACCTAACTCATCCTGAGCTAGGATTTATGGTTGTTTGAAGTTGATCAAAAACTCAACTTAACATACTTAACAAATTTTCCAGATATCTATTCTTTCCAAAAATTGATTATTTCCAATTCTTAACTTCTTCCTAGTTATTTCAATTTGCGAGATGTTACAATATCTCCCCCTTGGAAACATTCGTCCTCGAATGAGATTACTCTTACTAGTAACATCTAACATTTAGCTCAAACACCCAACAATCAAAATGCAAAAACAACATGCCAACTTATAAATAAATACCAAGAAAAGGATTAGTACCTTGATTTGGAATTTCTCCGATTTCAAAGAGATGTGGATACCTCTTCTTCATATCTTCTTCAGCTTCCCAAGTAGCTTCCTAAAAAAACTGGTTCCTCCAAAGAACTTTGACTGATGCTACTTCCTTAGTCCTCAACTGGCGAACTTGGCGATCTAAAATCTGGACCAGAATATCTTCATAAGATAAACTATCCTTGATCCCAATATCTTCAGTTGGTATGATCAATGAAGGATCGCCCATGCACTTGGAGATGTGAAATATCGGATGAACCGCTGCTAACTCTTGCGGTAGCTCCAACTCATAAGCTACATTACCAACCTTTTTTGATATTCTGTAAGGGCCAATGTACCGAGGACTAAGCTTTCCCTTCTTACCAAACCTCATAACACCCTTCATGGGTGAAACTTTAAGATATACCCAATCATCCACTTCAAACTGTTACTCCCTCATCCTCACATCAGTATAGGATTTCTAATGACTCTGTGTTGTTTTAAACATTTCTTGAATCACTTTCACCTTCTCCATAGCTTGATGAACTAAATCAGGTCTTATCAACCCAGGTTCACCAACTTCAACCATCTAATAGGCGATCTGCATCTTCTCCATAAAGAGCTTCATAAGGAGTCATTTGGATGCTAGAGTGATAACTATTATTGTAAGCGAACTCGATGAGAGGTAGGTGATCATGCCAATTACCTTTGAAATCAATCACGCAAGCTCTCAACATATCTTCTAATGTTTGAATAGTGCGCTCTGCTTGCCCATCTGTCTGAGGATGAAATGCAGTACTTAAGTTCACCTTTGAACCCAAGCCTTTTTTGAATGACTTCCAAAACTATGCAGTAAATACTGCACCTCTATCTGATATAATCGAAACAGGGACTCCATGAAGTCTTACCACCTCCTGAATATATAACCTGGCATAATCCTCTTTTGTATGGGTAGTCTTTACCGGCAAAAAAGTGGGCTGATTTTGTCATTCTGTCAACAATTACCCAAATCGAATCATGCTTCCTGCGAGACCTTGGTAAACCGGTAATGAATTCCATATTAATCATCTCCCACACTTCCATTCTGGAAGCTCAATACTTTGAGCCACCCCACCGGGCCTTTGGTGATCTACTTTAACTTGTTGTCAATTCGGACACTTAGCAACAAACTCTGCAATGCCCTTCTTCATACTACTCCACCAATACACTTCTCTCAAGTCACGATACATCATTGTGGAACCCAGATAAATGAAATATTTGGAGCTATGAGCTTCTTCCATGATCCTGTCTTGGATTTCATCCACCCTTGGCACACACAACCTACCTTGATACCTCAACACACCATCTCCTCCTTGTTCAAATGCCATTACTTTTTGCTTATGAACATTTCCCTTCAATTCAAGTAAAATGGGATCTTGGTCTTGCTTTTATTTTACTTCTGACACTAATGATGATTCAGCCCCATTCATCACCACTATCCCTCCTTCTGTGGAATCCATTAGTCGGACTCCCAGGCGTGCAAGTCTATGCACATCTTTCACTAACTCTCTATTTTCTTCCTCAACATGGGAGGTACTACCCATAGACAACCTGCTCAAAGCATCATCAACAACATTAGCCTTACCTGGGTGATAAAGAATACTCATGTCATAATCCTTGAGTAATTCTAACCACCTCCTTTGTCTGAGATTAAGCTCTTTCTGAGTAAACACATATAGAAGGTCCTTGTGATCAATGAATACATCTACATGACACACCATACAAATAATGACGCCATATCTTTAAAGCAAATACTACAGCAGCCAACTCTAAGTCATGGGTTGGGTAATTTTTCTCATGAACTTTCAATTGTCTGGAGGCATAAACTATAACCTTGCCATTCTGCTTAATACGAAACCCAAACCAATTCTAGACGCATCACAATACACCACAAAACCTTGAGTACCTTCTGGTAAGGTCAAAACTAGGCAGTAGTCAACCTCTTTTTCAATTCCTGAAAGCTTTTCTCACAAGCTTCAAACCATTGAAACTTCACTATCTTCTGAGTTAACTTGGTCAAAGGGGATGAAATAGATGAGAACCTCTCTACGAACCTTTTATAATAGCTAGCCAAACCCAAGAAACTCCTAATGTCAGTTGGAGACATAGGTCTAGGCCAATTCTGCACTGCCTCAATTTTCTTAGTATCAACCTTAATTCCCTCTCCAGACATAATGTGGCATAAGAATGGCACAGACTCAAGCCAAAACTCACACTTGGAGAACTTGACATACAACTCTCTATCTTTTAAAGTCTGGAGATCTATTCTGAGATGACTAGCATGATCTTCTTCATTCCTTGAATAGATTAGTATGTTATCAATGAAAACGATAACAAACATGTCTAAATAAGGTCCATGAATGTTGCAGGCGCATTGGTCAAACCAAAGGACATAACTAGGAACTCATAATGACCATAACGGGTCCTGAATGCTGTCATTGGAATATCACATTCCCTTACCCTCAACTGATGGTAGCCTGATCTGAGGTCTATCTTAGAGAAACAGGTAGCACCCTGAAGCTGATAGAAAAGATCATCAATCCTTGGGAGAGGATATTTTTTCTTGATGGTAACCCTATTCAACTGACGGTAATCTATACACATCCTAAAGGAACCATTCTGCTTTTTCACAAATAAGACCGGAGTGCCCCAATGTGAGACACTTAGTCGAATAAAGCCCTTATCATGGAGGTCTTTGAAACGTTCTTTAAGCTCTTTCAACTTTGCTGCACATATACCATTAACCTCGATATATCCATGTCCCCAATTAGCATCGCTGCCCTGCCCTCTTTGCTTGATAGACGGGACAATCCAGCAACAAACAAACTCATTCTACTCCTCATATTCGCAACCATCTCCGGACCGTAATGGGATAGTTGGGTGAACTTCAACACAACCCAATGTTATGAAAGTCTCACATACCTCGTAGGGATCACCCTTTGACAAAATCCACAATCTTAGCTTCGAGAATTGACGATTCTTGCTTCTTCTCCTCCTTTCTCCTCTTCTTTCCTCTTCTCTAAAACCCTAACTCAATTTTTCAAAAGCGTAAACTGACCAAGTTCAGTTCAAAGCCCTAAGTAATTACCAAAAATGAATTAATTTAATTGGGTGTGGTTAAGACCAAAATACCCTTCCAAAATCTGGTTTAGACTTTCCTTATTTGAACAACCCAACTTCAAATGGGCATATCTCACTCATACCTACTCGAAATTACGCAAACTCGGTGGCGTTGGAAAGATTATTCTAAGATCTTTCCTACGATATCTGGAAACACACCTAACTCATCCTGAGCTAGGTGTTATGATCATTTGAAGTTGACCAAAAACTCAACTTAACATACTTAACAAATTTTCCAGATTTCTATTATTTCCAAAAATTGACTATTTCCAATTCTTAACTTCTTCCTAGTTATTTCAATTTGCGAGATGTTACAGAGGGGAAGGTATTAGGCATCCCTCGAGTCCCGTGGTTCTAGCACAGTCACTTTTATTGACTTATACTTATTTTAACTATCTTTTGGATATATTTTTATAGGCCATGATTTGCTCGCATTTTTTATTTGTTGAACTTTTATTTGGTCTCGACCTAAATATGTAACCGCATTCTTGGTCTTGATATTTAGAGACATAATTGTCTTCTTTGCATCACGCTTAATAATTTTATCTATTATAAGTCTTAGTTTAAACTAATCGAAAGTTGACTATTAAAAATAATTTGACCAAGGTGCGTCACCACATTCTTGAATTTCTTTTAGCGTCTCAAAAAAGATGTGTAACCACATTCTTAAGTGAAATCATTTTTTAAATATGTCTATATTTATTTGCCTACCAAAATTCGTTTGTCAAATTTTTTAAGCGTGAATCAAGTGGTGCCAAACTACAATCGTTCAATCAATTTTTATCCATCTTTAGTTATTTCGAAATAATATCATCAATATCTCGTTATTTAAAATAATAATGATAATAGTATTTCATCTTAGAAATGCATACAATAGTTAATATACCGATTGTAATTGTCTTATTATTATTTTTGTTAGCACCCAAAAGATCAAGACAACACACATATTATATCATAAAAAATAACTTAATACTTTTCTTAACACGACCAAACAAAGAATTAATTTAGTAAGACACGAATATAAAAACTTTGATAATTAGTTAAGAAAAAAGAGAGCAAGGAATGGACTTTTAAGCATGTAAGAAATACTCACATGTCATATAGCATGTTAGGATATATTTCAATATACAACATTAATAATATTAACGGGTTAAACACATACGAAATCTAAACAACTTCAATATATTAAAATTAATTCTTACACAATCATGACATAAAACTAATACAAAAATAAAATAAAATTAAGTGTTACCTCTTGTGAACATTATTTCACGAGAAGGGTTCAGGAACCACGAACTTGAAATCGCGAAAACAAATCTCGAACTCCAACCTTTGTTTTTTTTCTAAATGTTGTGTTTCTGCGTAAATATTTTTTTTCTTTTATCTTTCTTCTCCTTCTCATTGCTGCGTTTTTTTTTTTGTTTTTTTTTTGGTTTTGTAGTTGTTGATTTTTTTTCTCCGTGTAAAGCTTTTTGGTTTTTTATGTATCTGGGAAAGTGGGGTTTTTATTGGGTTTTTCTTTCCAGAATCGCGTGTGTATGTTAAGTATGTAGTATATGTGTGTGTGTAGTGGTGTGTGTGGGGTAGTGAAGGCGTAAGTGGGTACTGGGTAGATGTTTAGGGGGTAATGGGCAGTTTAGGCTATTTTTATTTTATAAATTAAATATATAAAAAAAAGTAAATTAATTAGTTTGAACTAAAAAGTTAAATAGCCAATCTAAAAATATAATTAAGAAGCATTGTCTTATTTAGTAAAATCTAAATTAAAAGAATACATATTTTTTTGTAAGTTTTCATTTCTTTTTTAAACCAGTGAAAATAAAACTTTACCTAAAAATGTAATTCTATTTTTTGTTGTTTTCAAATCCTTTAAAATAAAGTTAATAAAATAAGATAAAAGTTAAAATATTTAGTTAGATTTTTATAAAATATTTAAGCTCTAAAATGGTGTAAAACTTAAGTTCGGTAAAAAGTTACGTGTCTACAAGCTATGTGATGATACAACGTCTTGCCTCACGCTGCCAGGGCCATCCAATACTTTGTCGGGGTATAGAAACTACTACTAAGTGGATCCACTAGTCTATGCTAAAAAGCATTAAGAAATCATCTAAAAAGTATGACCCTTTCTACCCACATTGGCTACATGGTTTATGGAGACTTTGAGTTATCTGAACTCGTCCCCATTTTGATGCTCAATACTACTTCCAAAATGTAACTAGCTCATATGTTTAAAAACATAACTCTTTCTATGGTTAGAGATTATTACTCAAAAGTCTTTCTCTTAAAAGAGATGGTACTAAAACTGCTCATGAAAACTCTTTTGGAAATCGATGTTTCCTCTCCTCTTAAATGTGAAAATATTTACTCTTGGGAATACTTAGTTCCCATATATCATTTTAAAGAAAATGAACTCGGCTCCTGTCTTTCTCAAACTCAATGCTTAAGTCTTAAAACAAGTTAAAAACAATTGTAAAAGACTTTTTGAAAAGACTCGAAGAACTCTCTAGCCTTGATTCTTAGCTCTGCCTTGAATTTGAATTATGGATTCAAAGATTATGATCTTTTGTTATGGATGATCTCATGATGTTTAGACGTACCTTAGAGTATAAAAATCAACTAGAAAACATAGGTACGATTTAAGGAAACTCAAACGGAATGAAATGGGAAAGGGTAGAGGACTTGGAGACCCTCGTACTGAGTGATGCAGGGCGCTACAGAGTCTGGGTTGGGGCGCACTAAGTGGCGCGGTGCCCCAGAGCCCAAACTACAGACCCTGATGTGGGGCGCACTGAGTGGTGCAGCGCCCCACCCCTTTTCCCAGAAAACTTGACGAATTTCCTTGCTCGTTTTCTAACCCCAATTCACTTAGAATCGAATGGTTTCTTCCCCAATCACTAAGATTCGAATACCCATCATTAGTGTACAATAATTTACTCTAAAACAACCTTAAAACTCATACGATTAACTCAAGAACTCATTAAAACCTCAACAATCAAGATTTATGAAGGAAACTTCAACGAGACTCATCAACAACTCAAATCTTTTACTTTCTAGAACAAAATTATGCTGAATTAATCATGATTGGCGCGTGGGTGAACGAACCCAATGCTATGTGAACTCACATACCTCTGAGGGATCAACCCTTGGCTAAATCCGCAACAAAATCCTCAAGAACTTGACGAACGCTTGACTTTTCTCCTCTTCTCCATTTCTAGAACTTCTCTAAAAACCCTAGCGTAAATTTGGATTTTTAAAACTAAACCAAATCAGTTTAGATCCCTAAACGCCTAAATCTGATTGGTAAGGAAGAGACCAAAATACCCCTCTTAAATCCGGGTAACTTTCCTTAACTGACAGACTTATTTTCAAATGAACATATCTCCCTCAACCGAGCTCAAAAATTAGCAAACTCGGTGGCGGTTGAAAGATAATTCAGAGAATTTTCATTTGATATCTTATGGTCCACCTAATTTATCATGTACTAAAAGTTATGGCCATTTGAAATTAACTCAAAACTCACATTTTAAGCTCAACCTGCAAAATTTCAGATTTTTCTATTTCCGATTAAGTTTCTTTCAAATTGTAGTTCTTTCTAAGGCAAGATGTTACAGGTTACTCAGGGTCAAAAGTAAAATGCCCCTAAGAATCCTGAATAAAAATCATAGGATAAATATCAAATACATGCTACAATTTTGTTGGTATACCTGTAGCAATAGGTCACATGCCTGATTTATTTTAAAAAAATCATAAAGAGGTGTTATCAGTACTTCTATTTGAGCCATTGTTTTTGATGTTGTATTCTGAGATTCATTCGCTACTTCATTTAACTACTCTCCGGCATGAGTAATACAAGTCTACAAATGTTTCTTCTCAGACAACCCTAGCACCAGGAGCTCAGCCTCAACGACTAGCCCAAGCCCAACATTCCAAAATCTAGGAATAGTGTATCATGCCTTTAAAATGGTGGCAACCTAACATACAACCAATAGAACTCCAAGCATTTGGAATAACTCAGATTTATTCAGTAGTAATAGAACTTCTTATGCAAGTAAAAGGACTTGTGATAAATATTTTAATGCCTTTTGACAAATCTTAGGTAAGTAAATGCACTTAAAGGAGACCTAAAGTTAAGTAAATATTGCCTTGTAAAATTCTCGCGTGTAGTTCCTATTTCAAATCATTATCTACAGTGTATGATGGGAAAACGACTTCCATGGATGTAAGGCAACCTAAATCATATACAATGAGATGAGGGTATGCTAATGTCATTCGCTAGTTACTCTATAATATGATGGAAATGCCATGTTACATGTTTGAATCTACCTCTCATGCGAAGGCTTTGAGGTGAGGTAAAGGTAATTTAAAGCTATGATATAGTACTTTCCCATAAAACATGCTAGCACGGAGATCAAATGACTATTACAGACAAAATCAAAAAGTTATATTCCATTTAACATTAGCTCACATATTCCAAGAATTACTTACTTGTAGCTAAAACAAAATTTAATGTATGAACATGTGGTTGAATAATCAATTATCAACATCTATTGCTGTTAACTCTCTCTAAAATAAGAATAATAGGTGAAGAAGTGCTTAACGAAAGAACTAGGCATAGAGATAGAGAAACAACTAACAAGCTTATACTAAATCATTTTGTTAGTTAATGATTTTTAGAAGGAATACAATCCCTTCCCTATAAACGAGAATCTCTCTGAAATATGGTAGAAAATTAGTAGGTAGAAGTTCATTGTCTTTGTTGAATCAGTAATGGAGATTCACTAATTGAGGAAGAAGAGAAACAAATCTATATTGAGCTACAGAACTAAAATGAATGAATTATTCATCTTTGGTAGCATCTATTCTATTTATAATACTTCACATCCAAGCATTTAACTTAACTATAGTTAGTTGTAACTAGTTTTACTAACTGTATCTGTTACTGACACATACTAACATATTCTATAGCTAATACTACACTAACTCCTTGCTTCATAACACCCCTCCTCAAGTTGGTGGCTGAAACAAATCTTTTACCCCCAGCTTGGACATTAGGTGTAGATGTGTTGCTTTCCATAAGCCATTAGGTGTAGATGTGTTGCTTTCCATAAGCCTTTAGTAAGTAGGTCTGCCAACTGATCTCTTGTTGGTACATGATTAGTCTTGATAATTTTTTGTTGTAGTTTTTCTCTGACAAAGTGACAATCAATGTCAAAATGCTTGGTCCTCTCATGAAAAATAGGATTGGATGCAATTTGGATTGCAACCTTACTATCACAATAGAGTTGAACTGGCTGCTTGATGTTTACCCCTAGCTCCTTATATAGACCAATAAGCCATGTGATCTCTGCTACTGCTGATGCCATACTCCTAAATTCAGCTTCAGCAGAACTCTTTGCTACTGTCTCTTGTTTCTTAGATTTCCATGATATAAGTGCATCTTCGAACTTCATCAAGTAACCTGTTACAGACCTCCTTGTTTGTAGACAAGTACCCCAATCAGTCACAGTAAGTAGTAAGTAATTCTGAGCTTTGAGAAGGCATAAACAAACCTAGACCAAGGGATGTTTTAATGTATTTAACTACTCTAAGAGTCGCTTCCATGTGAGACTCTTTTGGAGCATGCATATACTGGCTCAAGACTTGTACTGCAAAGGATATGTCTACTCTGGTCATTGTTAGATATAACAGCCTTCCCACTAACCTTTGATATCTTCCAATATCCTTCAAAGGTTTATCTGTTGAAGTAACTTCTGATCCATGTATATGTTTATCATACTCAATAGATGTCAGCCTTACATTAGGATCCATTGGTGTATGAACTGGTTTTGCACCACTCAATCCCATTTTAGAGATTAGTTCCAAAGCATACTTGAGTTGATTCATCACACACCCCTCCTTGGTTCTAGCAAACTCAATGCCAAGAAAAAACTTCAATTCTCCCAAGTCTTTCATCTTAAACTTAAGTTTCAGATCATTTCTAGTCTGTTCAATCAGGCTACTTCAATTGCCAGTTACTAGAAGATCATCTACATACACAAGAACCACCACTAATTCTTTTCCCATTGTTCTAGTAAACAATGAGTAATCATAATGGCTTTGAACAAACTCCAACTGAACTAATGCTTCAGTTAACTTCAGATTCGATTATCTAGGTGCTTGTTTGAGCCCATAGAGAGATTTGTGCAGTTTGCAGACTTTGTTAGACCCCTCATGTCTACAAAAACCAGGAGGCTCAACCATATAAACATCCTCAGGGAGATCACCTTGCAAGAAATCATTGTGCACATCCATTTGAAAAATCAACCAGTGTTTAGCAGCAGCCACAGCTAGGACAGATCTGACAGTAACCATCTTGGCCACAGGGGAAAAAGTCTCAGTGTAATCCAGGCACTCCTTCTGATGAAACCCCTTAGCAACTAGTCTGGCTTTGTATCTCTCAACAGCACCTGAGGCTAAGTACTTCTCCTTGAACACCCACTTACAACCAATAGGGTGCTTGCTAGGAGGTAGCTCAGTGATGCTCCAAGTATTATTATCCTCCAAAGCAGAAATTTCAGCTTGCATGGCCTCTACCCACTTAAGTTGGACTACAGCTTCTTCAAAAGAAGTAGGCTCAGTAATACTGGAGTAAGCAGTTAATGTTGCACCATAGGAAGCAGTGAGATGAGCATAAGATACATGATTGGAGACAGGATACTGGCAGGAGGCTTTAGGCTGAGTTGTCAAGAAATCTTGCATCCATATAAGAGGTTTAGTGGATCTAGTAGACCTTCTTAATGGAACAGTCTCAGAGGGTGTCAATGAAATAGAACAAGGATCACCTAATACATTCCCATCGTTAGGAGAAGAGTCAGCAGGAGGATCAAATCCGCTGACAGATGAACTAGAAGCAGCAGTGTTCTCAGCAGGACTGAGATCAGAAACCAACAGTGGAGTCTCTTCAAGAAACTACAAGACAAGAAATAAAGGGGGACAAGCAGAGCTCATATGCTTGAAGGGGAATACTGCCTCTTTAAACACCACATCTCTACTAATAAAGAACTCTTTGGTAGCTAAAACATAAAGCTTGTACCCCTTTGGAGAGTAGAATAACCAACAAACACAGCAGGAACAGACCTAGGAGAAAACTTGTCAACTTTCCTCACCTCAGTGGCAAAAACAAGACATCCAAACACCCTTAAATGATCAAGGATAGGGGGACCTTTATACAACAGATCATGAGGAGTCTGTCCTTGCAGCACAGTAGATGGGAGTCGGTTTATTAGATAAACACTAATGTTAACACATTCACCCCAAAAACGAAGGGGAAGACCAGCCTGAAATATCAGTGACCTAGCCATATCTAAGATGTGTCTGTGCTTCCTTTCCACAACCCCATTCTGCTGAGGAGTATAGGTACATGAACTCTGATGGATAATACCGAGAGTATGCAGTAAAGTAGTGACATGTGAGTTGAAAAACTCACACCCATTGTCAGATCTAAGCACTTTGATCTGAGTTGAAAATACATTTTTCACCATCACAAAGAACTGAGTTAAAGCAACAATTACTTCAGCCTTAGAATTTAGCAGGAATAGCCATGTATATCTTGAGAAATCATCAACCAAAGTAAGAAAATATCTCTTATTATCATGAGTAGGAACTCTATAGGGACCCCAAACATCAACATGCAATAGTTGAAAACATGCAGTAGTATTAGTATTGCTCAAAGGAAATGATAGTCTGACTTCCTTAGCCAATGGACATACAGTACAAATGGTAGAAGAACTAGATGGAAAATGTTTGAAACAACTAAGTTTTCTGATAGTAGAAACAGGCACATGACCGAGTCTTTGATGCCAAAGAGACATATCTAAGCTACAAGACTGAGAAGAAGAAACTGCATTAGCTACATAAACTGAATCCTGTGTAGACTTCAATGAATCTCCTGAGATCAGCTGACTATCAGCATGCACAACATACAAATCATTCTCCAGTCTGTCAGTCCCCCTCACAGTCCCACTTGAGAGGTCCTAAAAGACACAAAAATTAGGATAGAAGAGGACTCAACAATTGAGCTCTTTTGTTAGTTTAGATACTGACAACAAATTGTAATGGAAGGCAGGAATATGCAAAACATTGGAAATCTCAGTCCCTCCAAGGACCTGAGAAGAACCAATGTGAGTGACATGAGCAGTGCACCAGTGGGTAAATGAACTTTGTTACATGAATTATTCTGTAAAGAGACTTGTGGTGTGATCAAATTCTCATTATGTACCATATGTTGAGAAGCTCTAGAGTCAATAATCCACTTATTATTATTAGTAGAATGCATCATACCTGATGCCATCAGATTGTCATAGTTGGTGTTGGTCTTTGCCTTCTCATTCTTTTGATCCAACATGTGTAGCAGTTGTTGATACTGTTGTGGAGAGAAATGAGGATGCTGTTGAACCTGTGGGTGAAAATGAGCTAGTGGAGACTGCCTGTTAGACATAAGAGCATGAGAGGTAGTAGGAGAGAAACTACCACTGTGAGACATCCCAAGAGCACTTAGAGTTGATCCTTGACCAGTATTTGCTGAATAATGCCTTAGCTGAGTAGTATCAGCATTAGCACCCACAAGATTAGCTGCAGGAATATATCCAGGTGGTGTTCTCTTCTTACCCTTCCAGTCAGGAGGATAACCATGAAGTTTATAACAAGTAGCTCTGATGTGACCTTTCCAATTGCAGTAGTCACAATAGAGATTGCTGGTAGATCTTTGATGAGATCTAGAACCAGATCCTGAAGGAGGATTAGGTCCTGAGTATGAACTAGAGCCTGATCTAGGTACATGACTCTTATTATTGCTGAAGAATGCCATGGCATCATTCACCAAACCATGATTATCAGCACTTACAACATTGGATTTACCAAGTATCCTTTGGCTTTCCTCAGCCATAACCAAAGAGTAAGCCTTGTTCACACAAGGTGCTGGATCCTGCATCATAATTTGACTTCTACACTGATTATAAGACTCATTTAGCCCTAAGAGAAATTGCATCAACCTTTGGTACTCAAAATGAGCTGCATAAGTCTTAGAAACCTCATAGGCGCAACCAGGACATGGCATAAGAGAGTAAAATTCCATCCACAATTCCTTGAGTTTGGAGAAATAGCTAGACACAGACAACATTCCTTGACTAAGTGTAGCAATATCCTTGTGTAAATAGAAGATCCTAGAGCCATCTACTTTGTCAAATCTCTCTTTCAAGTCAGTCCAAACCTGCTGAGCACTACTAGCATAGACTATTCCACTTAACAGTTCCCTGCTTACAAAGATCATAATCCATGACAAGACTATGACATTACATTTTTCCCAAAGATCATGTAATGAGACAACAAACTTATCCTTTGAATACTGACCAGTAATGAAACCTAACTTCCCTTTTCCTAGTAGTCCAATCTTCGTAGATCTACTTCATAAAAAATAATTTTCAGATCCAGTGAGTTGAATTGAGACCAAGGAACTACCTGGAGTATCACATGCCTGCAAATGAAGAGGATGATGAGCATCGATTCCTGTATGAGCTCCCGTAGTTCCTGAAAGAGGTCTTGTAACTGAATTAATGGCAGCTGCATCCACCATTGCAAAAAACTCGAATGAACTCTGATCTGCACTGCTTCTGGGACAATGCACACTACTCCTTCACGAGCCTACTGCTGCACTGAAAACAGAGAGATACTCAGAGTGATACCTCGCGCTCTGATACCATTTTGAATCAATAATGGAGATTTACTAATTGAGGAAAAAGAGAGAAACAAATCTATAATGAGCTACAGAACTAAAATGAATGAATTATTCATCTTTGGTAGTATCTATTCTATTTATAATACATCACATCCAAGCATTTAACTAGACTGGTAGACTTAACTATAGTTAGTTGTAACTACTTTTACTAACTGTATCTGTTACTGACACATACTAACAGATTCTATAGCTAATACTACACTAACTCATTGCTTCATAAAAGTCTTGTTGTTGATAGTGGTACTCGTAGGACTTCTACGCAAAAGGTATTATAATAAATAGATTTACCCAAGAGTTTAACAAAGAAATAATTTTTTTTCATGGTTTTCTAATAGATTTGAGAAGTCTAGGAGGAAAAATGACCTCTTAATAATTGTGGAATAATTTTCGACAGTAGAATTTTCTTTTAATTAAGTTTCCTCATCATATTAGAAAGGATTTTCAACATCTGAATCAAAACATCGAGCCTTTTCCACTATCCCCATCAATGCCTCGGTAGAAGATCCTTAGGTCAATTTCCAGTTACTTCATTCTTAATATCATCTTGCTTATGCTGATTAATTAATAGCCAAAGATTCTCCAACAATTTCATCATCCATTTGTAAATCTTCAATATCTCCATCTTTCATTCTCTTATTTCTTTGATGGAGTAACTCATGTTCATTCAAAGAAAGATCTATTTGCCTAGTGCAGTTTGTTTCAAGTCATGTTCATATTCAACGAATATTCAATCCAAAAATTGATCTAAATAATAAAGGAGAAATTATAGAACACAATATTTCATGTTCAATTAAAATAGTAAAACAAAGGGTAGAGAAAGATAATCAAGCGGCAACAGAGTTTGTTGGAATGAACTGAGTTACCCAAATACTGAAGAGTAGAGCAACAATGCAACTTGTTTGCGGTATAATTTTAAAAGCCATAGAACTTGATTTGGAGGTTGCTGCCAAAAATTGCACGATAACTTCATGTCTAGTTGCCTATGCTTTTCCTTTTTGGAAGGAACAAACAAACCTTCAAAGTAGTTCTACAAACTGAACCCAGATGACAGTGAAGGAAAAATAGAGATTTGTTGTAGATTTTGAAGCTAGACTGACCAATCTGCTCAAAGTTTTAATTGAATCCGTTCGATTAGCTGGTCGATTTCTATGAAAGGGTAAGAAACCTAGTGCCCTGCTTGAGAGAATATTTCACTTCCTCCAGAAACGTCGGTCGAGTAAAAGAGGGAAAATTTTCACCGAAGGAGCACAAAATGGACCGAATATATTAGGGTAAATATTTTTGAGAATCCTTTAGGACACACTTGTTAAGTGTTCTCTTTGAAATTATAAAAATAACATGTTTGTAACTGTAGTCATATGCATAATTAAGTGTTGTCAATTATTTTTTGATTTGACAACACTTATATAATGTAATCTTTGTTACAAAAGGACACATTTTGAAACTGTAGCCTAATATTTTGTAGCTAAAAGCTCTAGATAAAGACTACACTTTAAAGGCATTTTCCTAGGCATTTCTGGCAACATTTTAGAAGTGTGACCTAGAATTAGTGTAGCTTTAGGCCAAAAATGTTGTAGTGTCTACAAGTGAGATTCAATTCACGATTTAAATTATAAGAGTTTTAATTTATGACCATCTCAATTCATGTAATTTACTTGATTGAGAATTAACTATTGCCCCCACTCCACCCTCAGTTCATGTTATATTTTCTTAGTTTGACTTGACATGAAGTTTAGGAAAGAAAAAGATACTTTTGAAATTAGTGGTCTAAAATAAGTGATAAAAGTTTGTGTGGCTATATGTCATGGATAAAAAGAGCATTTTAAAGTTAAATTATTACTAAATGTAAAAATGTGTCATTCTTTTTTAGACTGAATTAAAAGGGAAGAGAGTCATATAAATTGGGACATAGGGATTACTCTTTGACTCAATTTATATGACTCACTTTTCTTTTAGTCCGTCCTAATAAGAATGATACATTTCTATATTTAGTAAGATTTTAATTTTAAAATTCTCATTTTATCCTTAACGAAATGATTTGTAGCCACACAAAACATCTATTGCTTATTTTAGACAACAAGATTCAAAAATCTTACTTTCTTGCATAAACTTCACACCAAGTCAAACTACATCATATAAAATGAGACAGAGTAAGTATTCTTCTAATAGAATCTGACTCAAAAGTATTGAATTTGCATAATATCATACATAAAAATCATGAACATGAAAGGACTAATTGACCATTTGAAGGAGATGCATATATTGGTAGTACGCCAGATAGTTAACTAAGGTACTGTTTGGTATGAAGGAAATTGTTTAAAACAAGTGGATTTCTAACTTATTTTTTCATGTTTGGTTGGTAAGTAGAAAATATTTTCTGGAAAAAATAATTTTTAATGTTTGGTTGGTGAATGAAAAATATTTTTTAGAAAATATATTTTATTTTTGGCTTGAGACTAGAAAATACTCTTTAGAAAAATAATTTCTGACCCGAAAATCAACCCCGATAATTGATCTAGGGATGACACTTGAACTAGGACACGACCTTGATGATCGTTCCAAAATCTGACCCAGGACCTGACGCAAATTTTCGACCCTTAAATATTTTTCAAAAACATATTTTCCTTCGTACCAAACACACCCTAAGTCTATGTCTCAATTAGTGGTGGCAAATGAGCGGGTTGGGTCAAATTTGGGCGGGTTAAAAATGGGTCAACATAAAATGGGTAATAATTCAACCCACCCATATTTGATATGGTTAAAAATGGATTGGGTAAGAAATGGGTTTGGTAAAATACTAGTTTACCCATATTTACCCATATTTTCATAAGTAAATAGTACTCTACTTAAAAATTCAACATGGAGAAAATGTTTTTGTCTTTTTTTAGATGAAAATGTTTCATTTACTTTTTTTGTATCATAAAAGTAAAAAAAAATCCTATAACTTTTCAATATAAAATACAATTATGTAATAACAAGGGGAAAATATTTTTAATTTCAAAGTAAATGAATATTTGCATTTTAGGACTAAAACATGCTTATTGCACTTTAAGCAATGTCAAGACTAATACATGATTTGCTTATTTTACACTATTATTTATTATCCAATATAAAATTAAACAATTAAAAAAATATGATTATAAGTAACAAAAGAAATGTACATTTAAAATATATATTTTTAGAGGGCCAAAGACTTCACCTTTTCAATTATAGTGAAAAATAATTAGTTCTACAGAAGAACATAAAAAGCAACAGAAATTACAATATTTTTAGTGATATCATGAATTTATAGTGAATAAAAGTTAGAAACTTAACCCATTTGACTAATCCATACTTTATCCATATTTTACCCATGTAAAAAATCACTCACTCAACCCATTAAAATATGGGCGGGTTACCAAAATATGGGCTCATTTTGTCGGCACTAAGCTCAATCAAACCCTTTTCTGCAAAATTTATAGCAAAAAACAAACTTCCTGTAAGTTTCTTTGATTTTTATTTACATTGCAAGAAGAAGTTGTTATTTGAGCAAGATATCTACATATACATGTAAGTATTCTCCTGTAATAATTTTTTTTTACTCTTTTCTTTTATTATCACTTTGGAGAGAAAAAATATATAAATTAAAGAAAAAGTCAAGACTATTGTGATGTGATACTGCAAATTTCAACTGTATATATAAATAAGAAAAGGGATATATTTAATTAGTAAGTTACAAAATGCGTATAGGACTATGAATTGAAAAATAATAAATTCTAGATTGTGGTAATATGATAAATCTTTGAAAAATATATTTATTAGTAGCAATACAAAAAGAAAGAAAATTATTGACCAACCAGAATTTTGATCGTAGTGAGATTCTCATTACTCTATATTAGACTAGATAAGCATTGTCTCCAAGATTTAAAAACATTATAACTTGACATGAATTCTAAATAGCAATAACTACTTATAAATAATCATAATTTCAAAAAATGCAAATTAAAATAATTTTTTTTAGAGAGAATACATATAGATTTACTAACACATGAGTAATGCGCAATTTCATATCTACGAAGTAATTTAACATAAAAACACAATAAACAATTTTATAACAAATACATTCAAATGCAGTAAATCTTGCTCCTTTCTAGAGACTATTTTGAAGATGCAAACATCTCCAAATCAATATATTACAATTTGTTGATGAGACATTTCTCAAAGGCTAAGGAGTATATGAGGAAATTTGGTCAAAGCTTACGATCAGAGGAGAGGCTAAGGAGTATATGAGGAAATTTTGTCCAAGCTTACGATCAGAGGTTATTTCTGTTGGGTTCTGAAGGGTGATTAGGGCATCATGCGGAAACTTACAATTTGCAAATCATATGGTTGATAAATCAGATAACAAAAACTTATACTAAAAATCAAAATATTATTATATCAAAACTAATATAAAGAAAAATATTGAAACTTTAGAGAGAATAAATCTCCCATAAATAAGACTCTTAAACGACTACATTGTGGATGTTATTGTTATTGTGTTAGAAGAAACAAACTTATATTTATAGAGTCCTAAAACCTTTCCTACTAGAAAAGAACTAGCTACTCCAAAAACCTTTTCCTAAGAGGAAAGAATAAACCAAATATGAAAGAATATTATATTTTATGGTAATGTTTTGTATTTTCTTTAACAAAAAATAAATCTTAAATTATGATAAGAAAATCAGGGCAAAATCCTAACAAATCTCCCCTTTTGGCTGGATTTTCTTGACAAAGCTTGATCTGTCTTCTTCATTGCATTATAATCATGTTCTTCACAAAATCTTCATGTATCACTGCTGCTTACCATGATTTAAAAATTGATATGGTTAAAAAATTGGAGCCCTGTGTTAAAAGTTATAAGCAAGGTTGAAAGTGGAGCTCATGCGTTAAAAGTGAGATGCATGAGTTAAAAGTGGAGCCCCAACATTAAAAATTGTTGGGGTTGAAAGTTGGAGCCCATGTATTAAAGCAAAGATGGGTTGAAAATTGATTTTGTTTTTAAGGATGAAGCAGCAGGATATTGTTGAAAATATATTTGAATTTTTTTTTTCTCCACATGTAGTAGCAAAAAAAAATCTTCATTCTCATCAAATTTGTTGCAAATTGATTTGAAATCACTTGAACCTTTCTTCAATCTTGTTGAACCATTGGATCATTGAACCATGTGCTCTGATACCACTTGTTGGGTTATGAAGGGGTGATTAGGGCGTTATGCGGAACCTTACAATTTGCAAATCATATGGTTGATAAATCAGATAACAAAAACTTATACTAAAAAACAAAATATTATTATATCAAAACTAATATAAAGAAAAACATTGAAACTTTAGAGAGAATAAATCTCCCCATAAACAAGACTCTTAAACGACTACATTGTGGATGTTATTGTTATTGTGTTAGAAGAAACAAACCTATATTTATAGAGTCCTAAAACCTTTCCTACTAGAAAAAAACTAGCTACTCCAAAAACCTTTTCCTAAGAGAAAAGAATAAACAAATATGAAAGAATATTATATTTTCCTTTCAGGAAAAGTAAAAACATTTATGGTAATGTTTTATTTTTTTTTTAAGAAAAAATAAATCTTAAATTATGGTAAAAAAATCAAGGCAAAACCCTAACAATTTCCTGTGGAGATTGCTGAATTCTCTATTTTATTGTCTATTTCTCCATCTCTATTATGCAAGTCATAGAAGAATGACCTAAAAGTTAAACTACCAAGCACATTATTTGAATTGAATCAAACATATATATATATATATATAAAAGATATAAGGTGTTAACTGATGTAGCTCAATCAATATTTCAGAATAATCGAAGATTAAACTTCTACAAAACATTCTAGTTGACAACAAAGAATGTGCAAAAGCAAATACCAAACATCCTATATATCGTGGTATATGTTGCAAAAGTGGAAAATGGGTGTGTGGAATTACAGAGCCACGTATGACTACAAGAATATGGGTGGCTACATACCTTACTCAACAAATGGATGTTGTTGCCTATGATGTTGTTGTCTTAGCTCTTAAGGGAACTCAAAATGTTGTACTCAATTTTCCTCATCATAATTCATATTAACTCTTATCTAAAGCTTCTTCCTTAGCTCACCACATCTTCGAACGATAGATGTCGCACCGCGGCAATGATAAGGGACACACAAGGTGAGAATGATCGGTATATACTATTATCAAAACAATTAAAACAAATTATCTCAAAATGGATAAACATTAATGTTGCCTAACAGTTGCCTAACGTCTAGCTGTTACCAAATTTGACCGTTCCTTCTACAATCAATTTCCTCTTAAATTGATATTCAATTCCTTTTGTGATTAATGTCTTTAATGACATTGCATCTCAAAATGGATAAACATTAATGTTGCCTAACAGTTGCCTAACGTCTAGTTGTTACCAAATTTGACCGTTCCTTCTACAATCAATTTCCTCTTAAATTGATATTCAATTCCTTTTGTGATTAATGTCTTTAATGACATTGCAACCGTTGGCAGCTTCTTCTCTATTTTATATATATATATTGACTTTACATAATACACAAGTGACAAACATTTCTTCATCTTCTCTTCCTTCTATTGCTGGGTTTTATTATTCTAAATACTTTGTTGTTTCTGCTCGTAGTTTATACTAGAAGAGCTTGTTGAATCCTAGGGGATACACCTTATAGGTGAAATATCCTTAAGGACAGTGACTTACACGCCTCAAGCTTTCGAGAATATCCTAGTGTTTCCGTAATTGTACAACAAGATTTACAACAATCTTAAGGATATTTTTATTGTTGTCATGAATCACGGAAAGAGTGCAACGTACAAGAGTAGTGACGTGGTTGGATGGGAATACACTGATTGTGTTGACTACAAATCTTGGTTATTCGGTAAATTTTTTTTGGTAATGGTGGTTTTATTTTTATTATAGTTTCAACTATAATTGTTTTTCCCTAAATTACTCAACCTTTGGAACTTTGCTTATAAGGTATGTAATTCTACGATTGTCTCTACTCTTTTTGATGAAAAGAAACTTGGTTACAAGTCCAAAGTTTTTTATAAAACCATTCTGAAAAGAATTGGGAAAATTGACAATCTTGATAAAGCAACAATTAATTTGGAAAACACAGAGGATATTTTTATTGTGGTCGTTTCCCAAGTAAATATTGTGGCCTATGTGAGTGACTGGGTGATAGATTCTGGTGCTACTAGACATATTTGTGCTAATAAAATTAATTATGTGTCTTACACTCAAGTCAATAAAGGAGAAGAACTTGTATATCTTGGTGATTCAAGAACCACTCAAGTTCTTGGAAAAGGTAAAGTTCCTCTTAAACTCACATCCGGAAAATCTTTAGTTTTAACTGAAGTGTTGCATGTTCCTAATATTCGAGCCAATTTGATTTTTGTGGGTTTATTAGGAAAGGCTGGAGTAAAGGTTTTATTTGAGACTAATAAAGTCATTTTAACAAAAAATAATGTTTTTGTGGGCAAAGGATATTGTAACCGTGGTTTGTTTGTACTAAATGTTATAAATGAAAATGCTAGTACTTCTGCTTATTTGATTGATTCTTTCGATTTATGGCATGCTAGACTTGGACATGTTAGTTTATCTTATATTAAGAAAATGCATTCTGACGGCCTTATTGATAATGTTAAATTTTCAAGTATTGATAAGTGTGAAATTTGTGCTGAGGCTAAAGAATTTAAAAAGTCTCATGCTTCTACTTTTAGAGAAACCAATTTATTGGATTTAGTGCATACTGAATTTGGGAGACTTGAAACAAACTATGACTAGAGGTGGTAAAAGATATTATGTCACATTTATCGATGATTTTTCTAGATATACAAGAGTATATTTGTTGAGAAATAAAGATGATGCATTTGAAATGTTTTTATTATATAAATCAAAAGTAGAAAATCAACTGAATAGGAAGATTAAAAGAGTAAGATCTGATAGAGGTGGCAAATATATTTTGCTTAATGATTTTTGTGAAAAACAAGGAATTATTCATGAAGTTACTCCTCCATACTCACCCGAATCAAATGGAGTAGCTGAAAGGAAAAATAGGACCTTAAAAGAAATGATGAATTGTATGCTTGTTAGTTCTTGTGCATCTAATAATTTTTGGGGTGAAGCTATTCTATCTGCTTGTCATTTACAAAATAGAATTCCTTACAAGAAAATTGGAAAAACCCATTATGAATTATGGAAAGGCTATCCCCCTAATTTGAAATACTTGAAAGTGTGGGGATGCCTTGCCAAGGTTATGTTGCCTGACCTTAAGAAAAGGAAAATTGGGTCCAAGACTTCTAATTGTATGTTCATTGGTTATGCTAATAGTAGTGCTGCATATAGATTTCTTGTTATCAATAGTGATGTGATTGAACACAATACAATAGTTGAAACAAAAAATGCTGAATTTATTGAAAATATATTTCCTTTAAAACGTGATAATATCTCTCATGAATCTACTTTTATAAAGGAAAATAATTCTAGTGTTCCAATTTTTCAAGATGTTTCTGAAAGTGAGGAATTGAGGAGAAGTAAAAGGCCAAGGATAGAAAAATCTTTTGGCAATGATTTTTATACTTATATTGTTGATAATGATCCTTTAACCTTTTCTGAAGCAGCTTCTTCTCCTTATGCACCTCATTGGAAAGAAGCCATTAAATCAAAAATAAATTCCATTTTACAAAATAATACTTGGAAGTTAGTTGATTTACCCCTGGGAACTAAACCCATTGGTTGTAAATGGATTTTCAGAAGAAATATTTTCTTGATGGTTCTATTGATAAGTTTAAAGCTAGACTTGTTGCTAAAGGATTTACTCAAAAATAAAATGTTGATTATTTTGATACTTATGCTCCTGTGACTAGAATCTCCTATATTCGTGTTTTGTTTGCTTTGGCATCTATTCATAAATTATTTATTCATCAAATGGATGTCAAAACATCATTTTTATTTATGGTGTTCATGTTGATGTGTTCACCGATCACAAAAGTCTTCAATCAGAAAGAAATTAATCTCAGACAGAGGAGGTGGTTGGAATTACTTAAGGATTATGACATGAGTATTCTCTATCACCCAAGTAAGGCTAATGTTGTTGCTGATGCTTTGAGTATGTTGTCTATGGGTAGTACTTCCCATGTTAAGGAAGGAAAGAAAGAATTAGCCAAAGACGGGCACAAACTTGCACGATTGGGAGTCCATTTAATGGATTCCAATGAAGGTGGAGTGGTGGTGATGAATGGGGTTGAATCATCACTAGTGACTGAAGTGAAGGAGAAACAAGACCAAGACCCAGTTTTTCTTTAATTGAAGGCAAATGTTCATAAGCAAAAAGTGATGGCTTTTGAACAAGGGGGAGATAGTGTATTGAGATATCAAGGTAGATTGTGTATTGAGATATCAAGGTAGATTGTGTGTACCAAAGATGGATGAACTCCAAGCGAGGATCATGGAGGAAGCTGATAGCTCCAGATATTCTATCCATCCTGGTTCCACAAAGATGTATCGCGACTTGAGAGAAGTCTATTGGTGGAGTAGTATGAAGAGGTGTATTGCAGAGTTCGTTGCTAAGTACCCGAATTGCCAACAAGTCAAGGTAGAGCACCAGAGGCCTGGTTGTATGGCTCAAAACATAGATCTTTCGGAATGAAAGTGGGAGATGATCAATATGGATTTTATTACTGGTTTTCCGTGATCCCGCAAGAAGCATGATTCGATTTGGGTGATTGTAGATCGAATGACTAAATCAACCCATTTCTTACCGGTAAAGACTATTTTTTAGCAGAAGATTATGCCAGATTATATATTCAAGAGATAGTTAGACTTCATGGAGTTCCGGTGTCCATCATTTCTGGTAGAGGTGCGCAATTCATTGCACAATTCTGGAAGTCTTTCCAGAATTTGGGTTCAAAGGTAAACTTGAGTACTACTTTTCATCCTCAGACTGATGGTCTATTAGAGCGTACGATTCCAACTTTAGAGGATATGTTGAGGGCCTGTGTGGTCAATTTCAAGGGAAATTGGGATGATCACTTACCTCTCATTGAGTTTGCTTACAACAACAGTTATCACTCTAGCATCCAAATGGCTCCTTATTAGGCTCTTTATGGGAGAAGATGTAGATATCCTATTGGATGGTTTGAGGTTGGAGAGGCTGATAGGAATAGACTTAGTTCATCAAGCTATGGAGAAAGTGAATATCATTCAAGAAAGGTTGAAAACATCACAAAGTCGTCAGAAATCCTATATCGATGTTAGGAGAAGAGACTTAGAGTTTGAGGTGGACGATTGGGTTTATTTGAAAGTTTCACCCATGAAGGGTGTTATGAGGTTTGGCAAGAAGGGGAAGCTTAGTCCCCGGTATATTGGTCCTTAGAGGATATCCAAAAGGATTGAAAATGTAGCCTACGAGTTGGAGCTACCACCAGAGTTAGAAGCAGTCCATCCGGTATTCCACATTTCAATGTTGAAGAAGTGTGTGGGAGATCCTTCACTTATTATACCTATTGAAAATATTGGTATTAAAGACAGCCTATCTTATAAGGAGGTACCCGTTCAGATTCTAGATCGTCAGGTTCGTAAGTTGAGGACCAAGGAGGTAGCATTAGTAAAGGTCTTATGGAGGAATTAGTTTGTTGAGGAAGCTACTTGGGAGGCTGAATAGGAAATAAAGAAGAGATACCCAGATCTCTTTGAGTCCGGAGAAATTCCAAATCAAGGTACTAATTCTTTTCTTGGTACTTTTTAAATTGATATGCTGAGTGTATTAAATTTCTTGTGGGGTGTTTGAGTTGGGTGTAAATGTTTCCACCTTCATTTCTGTTTAGAGTAATCTCATTCGAGGAAGAATGTTACCAGGGGGAGATATTGTAACATCCCGCCTTAGAAAGAGCTAAATTTAGAAAGAACTAATTTGGAAAGAGCTAATTTGAGATTTGTTCAAGTTAAGCTTAAGTTGTGAGTTTTGGGTCAACTTCAAAGGACCATAACTTTCAGTACAGAATGTGTTAGGTGGCTCATAAGATATCAAATGAAAGGTCTTTTAATCCTCTTTCCGACGCCACCAAGTTTGCTAAATTTTGAGTTTGGATGAGGGAGATATGCTCGGTTGAAGTCAGCCTGTCCAATTAAGGAAATTTACCTGAATTAATGAGGGGTATTTTGGTCTTTCCCTTACCCCATCAACTTTAAACGTTTGTAGTAATATTTTAAGGGTCAAAACTGATTTGGTTCAGTTTTCACAATCCTAAATACGCTTAGGGTTTTGAGAAGAGTTCAAGAGGAGAAAATAGGAGAAAGGACTAAGACGTTCAAGAATTTCTTGCAATCGTCAAGGGATTTCACCAAGGATTCGATCCTAACGAGGTATGTAAGCTCTCATAGTGTTGTGTTTTTTCATCCACACGCCACTCATGTCATTTTAAATCCGTAATTTTGTTCTTGAAGTTGAATGATTTGAGTTCTTGATGAGTTTCTTGAAGTTTCGTTCTTAAATCGTTAATGATGAGTTCTTGAGATGAATGTTAGGAGTTTGAGGGCTGTTTTTGAGTAGTGTTTTGTGTACTTATGGTGGGTATTCGAATATAAGGGAGTTGGGAAGAAACTATTCGATTCTAGGCGAATTAGGGCAAAAAATCAAAGAAGAAAATTCGTCGGGAAGTTATGGGGAGAGGCTAGGGCGGCATGCCCCAGAAGGTCTGGGGTGGCGCGCCAGCAGTGCGCCACAATCGAGTCTCTAAAATTCAAGGTCTGGCACCCCGTGCCAGTAGTGAGCCATCGTCGCCTGCCCCCACCCTTTTTCCATCGTATGCTCCATCTTTGTCCTCTAAAGTGTACCTTCACTCCCTTCTAATTCTAACTACTCTAAACTACATCTAAACATCGATAGATCCTTCATAAAATGAAGCATAACCCTTGAATTCAAAATTCAAATTCAAATACAAGGTAGAGTTAAGAGTAAGGTTTTGAGAGTTCTTTGAAGTCATTTAGAGATGTCTTTCGCAACTTTTTAAAACTTGTTTTAAGACTTAAGTATGAGGATGAGGAGAGTTGAGTTTAATTAAAAAAAAAATGAATATATGGGAAGTAAGTATTCCCAAGAGTAAATGTTCTTACATTTAAAATGAGAGGAAACATCAATTTCCAAATGAGTTCATGAGGTGTTTTTGAGTATGATCTCTTTTAAGATAACCTTTTGAGTAATAATCTCAAAGCTTGAGGATGGGGAAATGTTTTTAGACATATGAGATGATTTATATTTTTGGAGTAGTATTGAGCAACGATATGAGGACGAGTTCAAACAAACTCAAAGTCCTCATAAACCATGTAGCCAACGTGGGTAGAAAGGGTCATACTGTTAGATGATTCCTTATTGCTTTTTAAGCATTGCTTAGTGGATCCACTTAGTTGAGGATGTTTTATACTCCAGCAAGGTATAAGACAGCTATGGTAGAGTGGGTGAGACACTGTATCATCACATAGCTCATAGTGATGGTTTTCGGTTAGAGATTCTCCCAAATTGAGTTATTTTGTATCTTTACATACAAACTGAGTTATTATTGTATTTTTAAATACATTAAGTTGTTATCTACTATTTTAAATACTTTATATAAACTGCATCTTCATTGTTGTTTATATACTGTATTGAGTTGAGTATCCATGAGTTGAGGTTGAGTTGAGTAGAGTTGAAGTGAGTATGTTTCCTTTTTTCCAAGTTCATGCTTTTATGTTATGCTCAGTATCCCCTTATATGCTCGTACATTCAATGTACTGATGTCATTTTGCCTGCATCGTTTCATGATGCAAATATGGGAGATCAAGGTCATCAACAGGTGCTTCGTTGATACCACAACAATTCGAGTTAGCTTTGGAGAGCCTCCTTGCTTTCGGAGGATCCCTTATTTGTTTCCATTATTTATGTTTTGTTAGTATGATCGGGGGTCTTGTCCCGACATCCCTCATAGTATTAGAGTCTTCATAGATAGATAGTAGTATTTGATAAGTCTTTCTTTCATTTCCATTGTTAATGTTTTAAAGACCGTGAGTTGAACACTTATGTTCATTTGAGTATTTTTAGTTAACTACTTTATTTATGAGTTGAGTTGTTTGTGTGACTTTATTTCACTTCAGTAAGTCTTCCGCTGAGAGTTGAGCCAAGCCAAGGGTTCGTTTGGGGCCAAGGGTTCGTTTGGGGCCAACAATGGTTCTCGAGTAACGGCTACGTCCAGGGTATAAGCTCGAGGCGTGACATTACTTTTCATTTTCCTCACTGAAATAGTGGAAAGAAACTCAGTTACTACCACAGATATGAAGAAAGTGAATTTCAAACATGAAAAGTCGGATTAATCTATCGAATCTACTACGGCTCCAAAGAAATAAGAGAATGTTTCATATGCTGGCTGTGGAAACTCATCAACTCTTCATGTATATATTTTTTATTTCCTCCAAAAGATTTGATTTATCTTTCTGGCTCTATCTATATTTTAATTTATCTTGATTTTCCTAAGTTGGAGGATGAGAAAGTAGATCATGTACGACCCAAAACTAGTCATGAGTGGCACCCACACGTAACCTCCTAAGTGAGCGAACCAACGAATTCAACCCCAAATTATATCAACTGTTCAACTACGAATAACAACAAAAAGCGGAAGCTCAAAACTTATTAAAGTAACCAATCAAATAAACCTCTAAAGTCTATTACATATTATCCCAAAAACCTGAAAGTCATCACATCAAGGACATCTAATCTTCAAATACTAAGTCTAAGAGTATTAAAGACACCAAAATAAATGAATAAAATAGTTTATGTCCGTAAACTAAGGACATCATGCCATGACCAAGAGAATCCAACACGAGCTTGAATAAATAGCTCACCCTGGAACCTGATATGCTGGAGACTGCCTAGAGCTAAGGGCAAGTCGTAGTTGTTGGTACACTCGCTGTACTCCACAAAAGAAAAACAAAGAAAAACACAAGTAGGACTCAGTACAGGGCAACATGTACTGAGTAGATATCATCGGCCGACTCAAAATAGTAACTAATATGCATAAAGTACTAGTATAAAATCAACTATAGCACTAGCAGGTGATAAAAAACAAACAACATGAACAAGTGACAACTGAAGTAAGTACGTAATCAATCACAATATAAATCACACATATGACGACTCATGCCTCCACACCATGCTCATTTGGGAAATGAGTTCTTTGAGATTGATTACATTAAGTTAATTCAATATCTTTTCCTTTAATGTTACCGTGTCGGAATGTGACACCCGATCCAATAATATCTTGTCGGAATGTAACACTCGGATCCAATAATACCATGTCGGAACGTGACACCCCGATCTAATAATACCATGCCGGCTCGTGGCATCCGATCCAATATATCCTTAATTTATCATTTATTATCGCCACTTTTCATTTCATTAACAATATTTCATCAAGCCTTCTTTATTCAAGGCATCACTTCGATAGAGAGGGTTCAAGATTATAAATTCCTCGGTCTCAGGATTTCAGACCAATCACAAACCACACAACCAAGCAACACAACCACACAATCAAGTACATAGCGAACTTCACAATATCACTCAATGCATATCAATCACTATTAAGTTTCTATCTATCAAATTGAATAAACCATATCCTACCTCCACCGGAGAACCAAAGTCAACCAAACTACTTCTCCAATGTTTTTCCTTTCCTCAATGCCTCCAAACCTTTCCGATCTATCAAATATACATAATTTGTAAGTTAACGAGCCTATAGACATCATATTACTCTATGCCTGGCCTAGACCCAAAACTCAACTAATTCTATAATCAATTTTCTAAAGTTCAAACCTAAGGGTAAGTCTTAATTCCTCCAATTAGCACAATTTTAATAGTAATCATATAGTATAATACACCTAATATGTAATTACCTATCTCAATATATCAAACCTTGGTTTATTATATCATAACAAAATTATAATATTAAGAATTAGGCCACTGGTTACGAAACCAGTGGTAGGCTAACAACACCATGAACACATTTTAATTTTGACGTATAGAATCAAATTGATTAACAATTGCAAACAACACTCTAGTTGCTGGTCATTTAATGATTGTCTCAACTTTCCAATCACCATTCAACTTTAATTGTTCAACCAATCAGTACATTCCTAACACTAACTCTAATCAATCATATATACCAACTAAAAATTATTCCAACAACCAATTCTCTTCTTTCTTTTTCACCAATCATAATAATAAGAATAATAATAACTGCATAATCTCTATCCATATCTACAATACGAAGAGTTAGATAAGGTTACCTGATGTAGTTGGAACGGTTATCGCCGAAGTCCTCTTCGAGAGGATACTGCTTTTCTTTTAATTATAATAATTAGGATAATTAATTATGAACCACTAGATAATTAAATAACTACTAAATCATACTAATTTCTTTCCACACATGGGCCATGTGGTAAGAGAAAAACTAAATTATGGACTTACCCCTTAATAACCAACTAATAAGAATTAATCATTTAAGAGATATCCGCCAACTAAATAATCGTAGTTAAATAACTCGTTCAAAATTACCATTTAAATTTACGGGAAGAGTCGAAATAGTTCTAATACTCAAAACAACCTAATGGGTCGTTACCATAGATACCAATTTACCCATCCTTCGTCCTCGAACAATCAAAAGAAAGGGAGGGTAACAAAGGGTAGCTGTCTCAACAATTCCTTCAAAATATTAGTACCCAAGGTCTAATCTCAAAAGTATCAAACCAACCAATTGGAGATCTACACCTCCTCCCATACGATGCCTCAAATGGGGTGATCTCAATACTCTAATGCTAACTATTGTTGTATGTAAACTCAACTAACAACAAAACTAATCCCAAGTGGACTCTTCAACTGACCGATTCTTTCACTAGACCTTGACATAACCATCATGACAAATATTTTCTAACATAATCATGATAAAATCCTGAATCAATATTGGCTACAATCACGGGTGAACCTGAACCAGCCACCACACACTCATAATGCTTAAACCATCATAGATCTTATTAAACTTTTCTTCTCATAACATAAACTTTCACGAGCTTAAGTTATAAAAATTTGATCTTTAGACACCAGATACTCACCAAGGGGTTTTCAAACTTATCTAATATAAAGAAGGAAATTCTCAAGTAATCACCATCCAGCGATACATCCAAGCATACAGAACCTCTAACAACACTGTCGAAATGCTAGATTAGTAGTTGTGATTGTAAACAACCCTCAAGAATGGTAGAGCTAGACCCAACGGTCCCCACATTCAATCACACATAGTCGAAAAGTGACTTTGATGAAGAGATGAATATTAAAAATGTCGTATAACTATAACTATTCATGGTAGGTCCCTTTATAAGTTCTCATAAGTAACGCTGTGTGTGTAGAATCATCAATATACTTCAACTATCCCAATTAACACCAAATACGTTGTAACTAAAATGACTGTGTTTGTCAAAACTTCCTACCCTACTAAGAGGGCATCATAGGATCGGTACACCTGATCCACCACTAGGGTTCCACCCACAAAAGTGAAAACATGCATGGGCATAGATAGTGAATCATACTCCAAATCCTGTCCAGGACTTAATAGGTGGTCACATAAGAATGTCCAGAATAAAGGTCGAATAACTCAAGATACTCCTTACATAGTGCTCATGTCAAACATTTCCATTCATCTGACTCTATCTCCTTGATTTTTAGCCACCATCAATCAACCAGTCTGGTCCTTATTACAATCATACACATATTCGATTTATAAAACCCTACATACTTCTCACAGTACTCAATTGAAGCCAACACTCTTAATACTAACAAACATCATAGCTACACCGTCCATTTACCTTACTCTTAAACTATCACTTGTATGAAAGTCTTCTTAACAAACACATTGTCGCCTCTAAAAAATTCAAATTATTGCTCCCTCTCTTTCCATTTAAACATCCCATGCTAGATACGAGTCTCACCCAAGGCTGATAGAACTAATTCCAAATCTAATAGTACTCTGCCATCGAGATAGAGCTATTGAATCACACATAATGTCGACTCTACACAATATTATTCTTTTGCAAAAAAACCTTGACATTTTTACCTTAGCCTCTAAATCAAAACATTATGTGAAACCCCTCTTATGTCCTTTAACAATCAAAAGTAACCAAATTTCCGACTAAAATTATGCACAAGTTCTTCTAAATGCTCAATACTCAATGCAATCGATCATTCCTTACCTTACCAATCCATACCTTGATAAAACATACCACCACGAATGTAGACTTACAATGAAAAACTTGAATTGTAAACCTAACTGTGTAACTCAATCCCTTTATCTATCAACATAGCTCATACCTTGAAGATTTTAATGAATTCACGTATCTGAACTTATCATCGATGGCCTCTTCATCGATCTTATCATATCCTTCACCAAAAATCCAATTGTACTCATTACCAAACTCAAACCATAAAAGAACTTATCATCACACTCGAGCTGGACGTATGTACACTTCTTTGTCAAGTCTTATTCACTAGTTTTCAACCAATCTGATGAACACGTGACACTATTACCATAACCAGAGAAAAATAGATGAAATCACGCGTCTTTAAACCAAATTCTCAATCCCATTGAAGATACCCTTTTAGTCCTTGCAATCAGAGAAAATATATTTGCTCCCACCTCTTTCCGAAGGATACACTCATCCCACTAGTTTTATTTTATTTTCATTATGACTCTAGCTCCTTTAAATTTTATTCGGGTGGCGCCCCAACATCTCCTACAACTTTCCATACAACCATGTTACTCACTGAATGGTAGAAAATCACAACCTTAGATACTGACAAGTCATTGTTACCATACGAAATTTATTTAACCAACAATCCTTATCATATAGTTGCATTCTAATCACTATCCATTACGAACTCTTATTATCATTATGCTTTGTTAGCCCTTGACATCACCAGACAATTAACTTTTTCATCGGCATGACACCTCAACTCAATTATATCAACCAAATTCAAAGAACTAACCTAATTTTATACACACTTTCTTACTAAAATCTTCAATTGCCTTCACCCAAGTATACTCACTGGAACTTTCCTTACCCATAAGCTTGTCATTCCGATATGAATCTACTCCTTTGGAGTTTAAGGTAAAATCAACAGTCCTCCTTTAGAATCCTCAAGATACACTTCACAACCTGAATGCATTAATACTGTACCAAAGATCCACCACTAAAATTTTTCTTAAAAATAAAGCTTAACCCAAGCGTCTATAGTAACAAACTAGTTGGTTTCTCAAATGTGAATGCAACATTAAATCTCATTATCTGAACATGTCATACAACTGACAACTCCTTAAGTAGTTAGTATCCACACTTGACAATCGACGTATTCGTTTCCACGTAACACTAGTACCACACTATGAAAGTTCGTTATATCCATCACTAGAACACATCATACCCATCAAGAAGATCTTACACCAATAGCTAACACATTTCTATCCATTCAATGGATCCAAAACATTATCAAATTCATTCTTAGATCAGGTCGATAACCAAAGTAACAGACATCATAATTCTAACCAAGTAAGCATCAATATTATTGTAATAGTCGTATCATGACCCTTTTTGATATACACTCAATCTATGAAATCATAATAGAGATTCTGCCCTCAATTGCCTCAACATAATTTCATCTTTCGCTAAGCAATCCATATATGCTATGATAACTTTACTAATTGTATTTTCCAAAGAAATGGTGTTCATTAGCTAGTTGTTCCTTACGAAACTCCTTGAATGGTGTCACCTTGGTAAAGTCATCTGCTTCACCCATCTACCTTCATCACAAAATCAACCACATCCTGAAAAGATTTTGCTGAAGTAGACACCTATAAAGCTTAAATGAATAAAAATATATGACCTCAATCATTTCATAAAGTAGTGAACTCGCTCTTTCGGACTGAAGCAAAGCTGAGTTGAATATTTGGATAAAGCATGAAATTCACCCTCATATTCTGCAACCAATATCTTCCGTTGTTCTATAATCTGTAACTCATATCTCTTTCTATTTCTCAAAATCCGGGGTATATACCTTTCCATGAAGAAGCTAGAAAATGCTGCTCAAGTCATATCTAGTGCCTTAATTGGTCGGCACACACTCAACATGAGACCGCCACCATATCTTCGCATCTTCCTGAAACTAGTATGTCACAACTCAACACCAAACCTCTCTACTATATTCATCTTATGAAGCAGCTTATGAAGATCAACAAGGACATCATAAATAGCTTCATATTTAATAGCCATGAAGAATGGGGGTTTCAAATTAAATAACTTAATAAAAAGATAATGTTGGTCACTAGCCATTACAGGTCATGTAGTCTATCAGAGAAACATGCCTATTTCAAATGACACATCCTCTCTTTCTGGCGCTGGTGTTTCCACTTCAACTACTTTAGTACTAATCATATGTGAAATAGAGTGAAGAAATTCAGATACCAATTTGTATCACCAAGATACCAATTGGATTCAAGTAGTAGCACGAAAAAAAGAAGTAGAAGAATTTTTATAAAGTCCTATAGCATCTCGAAGAAAAGTAAAGGCGTTCCCATACAGTTCCGCAAGACTCTACTAGACCTATCCTTGTGTGATGAGAGCACTGTACCTTATGCTCTGATACGAAGTTTGTCACGACCCAAAACTAGTCATGAGTCGCACCACACTTAACCTCCTAAGTGAGCGAACCAACGAATTCAACCCCAAATTATATCAACTGTTCAACTACGAATAACAACAATAATGCGGAAGCTCAAAACTTATTAAAGTAACCAATCAAATAAACCACTAAAGTCTATTACATATTATCCCAAAAACATAAAAGTCATCACATCAAAGACATCTAATCTTCAAATACTAAGTCTAAGAGTATTAAAGACACCAAAATAAATGAATAAAATAGTTTATGTCTGAAAACTAAGGACATCATACCATGACCAAGAGAATCCAACACGAGCATGAATGAATAGCTCACCTTGGAACCTGATACATTGGAGACTGGCTAGAGCTGAGGGCAAGTCGAAGTCGTTGGTACACTCGCTGCACTCCACACAAGTAGGACTCAGTACAGGGTAGCATGTACTGAGTAGATATCATCGGCCGACTCAAAATAGTAACTAATATGCAAAAAGTAATAGTATAAAATCAACTATAGCACTTAGCAGGTGATTAAAAACAAACAACATGAACAAGTGACAACTGAAGCAAGTACGTAATCAATCACAATATCAAGCACACATATAAGGACTCATGCCTCCACACCACACTCATTTGGGAAATGGGTTCTTTGAGATTGAGTACATTAAGTTAATTCAATATCTTTTCCTTAAATGTTACAGTGTCGGAACATGACACCCAATCAAATAATACCGTGTCGGAACGTGACACCCCGATCCAATAATACTGTGTCGAAACGTGACACCGCGATCCAATAATACCATGTCGAAACGTGACACCCCGATCCAACAATCCCATGCCGGCTCGTGGCATCCGATCCAATATATTGTTAATTTATCATTTATTATCGCCACTTTTCAGTTCATTAACAATATTTCATCAAGGCTTCTTTATTCAAGGCATCACTTCGATAGAGAGGGTTCAAGATTATAAATTCCACGGTGTCAGGATTTCAGACCAATCACAAACCACACAACCAAGCTACACAACCACACAATCAAATACATAGAGAAATTCACAATATCACTCAATGCATATCAATCACTATTAAGAGTTTATCTATCAAATAGAATAAACCATAACCTACCTCCATCGGAAAAACGAAGTCAAGCCAACTATTTCTCCAATGTTTTTCCTTTCCTCAATGCCTCCGAACCTTACCGATCTATCAAATATACCTAATTTGTAGGTTAAAGAGCCTATAGACAGCATATTACTCCATGTCTGGCCTAGACCCAAAACTCACCTAATTTTATAATCAATTTCCTAAAGTTCAAACCTAAGGGTAAGTCTTAATTCCTCCAATTAGCACAATTTTAATAGTAATCATATAGTATAATACACCTAATATGTAATTACCTATCTCAATATATCAAACCTTGATTTATTATATCAGACCAAAATTATAATATTAAGAATTAGGCCACTGGTTACGAAACCAGTGGCAGGCTATCAACACCATGAACAAAATTTAATTTTGAAGTATAGAATCAAATTGATTAACAATTGCAAACAACACTCTAGTTGCTGGTCATTAATGATTTTCTCAACTTTCCAATCACCATTCAACTTTAATTCTTCAACCAATCAGTACCTTCCTAACACTAACCCTAATCAATCATATATGCCAACTAAAAATTACTCCAACAGCCTATTCTCTTCTTTCTTTTTATACCAAACGATTCAAACGTAATAATAATAATAATAATAATAATAACTTCATTATCTCTATCCATATCTACAATACGAAGAGTTAGATAAGCTTACCTGATGTAGTTGGAACGGTTATCGCCGAAGTACTCTTCGAGAGGATACTGCTTTTCTTTTAATTATAATAATTAGGGCAATTAATTATGAACCACTAGATAATTAAATAACTACTAAATCTTACTAATTTCTTTCTACACATGGGCCATGTGGTAAGAGAAATACTAAATTATGGACATACCCCATTAACCACCAACTAATAAGAATTAATCATTTAAGAGATATCCGCCAACTAAATAATCGTAGTTAAATAACTTGTTCAAAATTACCATTTAAATTTACGGGAAGAGTCGAAATAGTTCTAATACTCAAAACAACCTAATGGGTCGTTACAATCGATACCAATTTACCCATCGTTCGTCCTCGAACGTTCAAAAGAAAGGGCGGGTAACAAAGGGTAGCTATCTCAACAATTCCTTCAAAATATTAGTACCCAAGGTCTCGTCTCAAAATTATCAAACCAACCAATTGGAGATCTACACCTCCTCCCATACGATGTCAATACTCTAATGCTAACTATTGTTGTATGTAAACTCAACTAACAACAAAACTATTCCCAAGTGGACTCTTCAACTGACCGATTCTTTCACTAGACCTTGATATAACCATCATGACAAATATTTTCTAACATAATCATGATAAAATCCTGAATCAATATTGGCTACAATCACGGGTGAACCTGAACCAGCCACCACACACTCATAATGCATAAACCATCATAGATCTTATTAAAATTTTCTTCTCATAACATAAACTTTCACGAGCTTAAGTTATAAAAAATTGATCTTTAGACACCAGATACTCACCAAGGGGTTTTCAAACTTATCTAACATAAATAAGGAAATTCTCAAGTAACCACCTTCCAGCGATACATCCAAGCATACAGAACCTCTAACAACACTGTCTAAATGCTAGATTAGTAGTTGTGATTGTAACCAACCCTCAAGAATGGTAGAGCTAGACTCAACGGTCCCCACATTCAATCACACATAGTCGAAAAGTGACCTTGACGACGAGATGAATATTAAAAATGTCGTATAACTATAACTATTCATGGTAGCTCTTTTATAAGTTCTCATAAGTAACGTTGTGCGTGTAGAATCATCAGTATACTTCAATTATCCCAAATAACACCAAATCTATCATAACTAAAATGACCGTGTTTGTCCAAACATCCTACCCTACTAAGAGGGCATCGTAGGATCGGTACACCCAATCCACCACTAGGGTTCCACCCATAGAAGTGAAAATAGGCATGGGCATAGATAGTGAATCATACTCCAAATCCTATCCATCACTTAATAGGTGGTCACATAAGAATGTCCAGAATAAAGGTCGAATAACTCAAGATACTCCATACGTAGTGCTCATGTCAAACATTGTCACGCCCCAAACTAAAGAAGGCGTGACTGGCACTCGACACCTTAAGCAATCAAGTTAGCCACATAAACGTACCAACTGACTCAAATTAGGGCATAGAAGGTCGGGCAGCATAACATCTAAAATACTATGACTGAACCCTTAAGGTCATAACCTGAATATCGGTAAGTCATATAGACGAAGGTAGATAAACCAAAGATAATAAGGTACTAGCTAGTCGACAAGGCTACCATGAAGATATACACACATACATACATATCTATACATGCCAAGCCTATGTGGCTGGAAACTGGAAGCTGCAGAAAGAAACCCAGAATACTGTGTCCACCATAGCCTCTATGAGTGACATAACCACTGGTCGGTACAAGGCCCCGATTATACCCAAATTGTATAGTAAAAGTAACATCCTATGAAAGCTCCAGGAAGAAGTGGAGCTATCCAACTCACAGCTGAACCCCGAATCCTAGCAGATGGGTCAATCAGAATCCCTACCTGGACCTGCACGCACGAAACAAAAATGTGTCCCCAGGCAACGGGACGTTAGTACGAATAAAAATGTACTGGTATGTAAGATAGAAAATAGAATAATAAAAGTTACTGTAAAAAAGGGAATAAAGATACCACTTGAAACAAAAACTCTGGTAGCCTCCATGGCTGACATCAAACCCTATATAAATTAAATATGCATGGTATGCTCGCATAATCGTATGTCATGAATATATATATATATATATATATATATGCAAATGCATGTCATACCCAACCAAGTGCTAGCAATGATGGTGCCTTCCGGTAGCGAACCGGGATCATATTCGCCAACTTGTGGCCATCTGTGTCTCATACATATAAATATAAGCAATAGGCCCCATACCTTCCGATTATAGCTCGGAAGTAGAATGCATAGCATGTAATGTCATGGATCCGTAATGCATTTGTTACTTGAATCATGTTGCCAATCTTGGCTCATTGGTACTCTTGTCCTCAAAATCTCATAATCACTTTCGTATCACATGTAAATATTTCATGAAACTTATATATTTGTAGATTAAACTGGAACACTTAACTTGGATTTAGAAAGGCAACTTAAACTTGAGGATGTTCATAATGAGCTTAAAGTTCTTCACTTAGTATCTATATATGTTTCCTTAGTGGTTTGTAAAAGAAAGTATTTCAGAAAAAAACCCGTACTTTAGTAGTTTAAACCTACGATTTATTTTAAGAGTTTTGGAGATTGACGTTTTATTTTAAAGTTTTCAAAAGTATAAATTAGCGAGGAAGGAGGATTGATTTCAAATTCATATAGTTCATCTCTAATCTTTTTAAGTTACTACAACTAAAGAAGAATAAGAATATGTACACATGGACCTATAGTCAAGAGAATCAACATAAAATGACATAAAGACACCAAATACCCTATCTAACTGAACGAGTGGAATAGCAACATAATGGAGTCACAAAAACACACCAGCTGCAATATCAATGCCTTTCACCAAAGGTCTTTCTAGTAATAGAGTAGTAAAACAATATTTGACGATTTAGGATTCCAAAATTCGTGCTCAAAGGAAGTACAGTGCTTAGCCTTAACATACCTCAATTTTGGGTCTTGTTGTATCAATATGGATTGTACCCCCTTCCTTACAGTATGTAGTCTACAGAAAATCATGTCACACAACCATTACAGGCAGAATATTAACACGTCAGGGTCAAAGTAGCAATTTAGAGCTCACTAGTAGAGTGATTAGCTTGCCAGACCATTTTTAAATGTATGCTTCATTACCTTCTCTTCTCCAAATTACAACCTCAAATTAATGACATAACATATATTTTTGCAGCAGCTATTAACAAGTGGAGGCCTAAGCAATAGTCAACAACAACCAAATAGAGTATGCCTGCACAACAATTAAAACTCGGCGTATCGCCACGCCCCTCTTTTCCAACCCAAAATAACCATATCCAAATCCTAACCACGAGTCTTCAAACCATTAAATCCATAAAATATATGTATAATACAGTCCTATAATTGTTCAATATAACTATAATAACTTGAACTCGCCACTTCCAATCATCATCCTATACGTTCGTCCAATAATTACATTTGGAGTCATGTCTTTCTCTTCATATGCAATAAGAGCTTAAAAGGACAAAACCTAAACTTAAACTTGATGGAGCTTGTAGTACATTAACATGTCTTGTCAATAACAAACAGTCTCCTTAAACGCAAGACGTTGAACCAAGAAGAAACAATTTGAAAATTGCAATGCAATAATAGACCAACGTTACACTAATTTATGTTACAATTAAATATCCATCTATACTTCTTTTCTTCCAGACTCATATCAACAAGAACCACACACATACAAAGCATTTCCAAATAAATTCCAGCAACAACAGTATCAGAAAATACTTCAAAACAGCCCAACATCACGTAACTATCCAAATACGATTTTTCCAGCCCTCTATTCGTGTTCTTGCTTATATAGCATAGCTATAACTTGTACTCACTCAATAAAATGAAAGGTGAGAATTATTACTTCTAAACAGTAGCAACACCACATAAAAAATGAGACTTCTTCAAATCACAACCAACGAGGAGGAAATAAATAACACAATCTCTATGAACGTTCCGAGGGTGAAACCACATTGAAATCTTGTAAATCTTTGCTTGGATGATAGGGGAACCTTTATAGAGGATTTAGGACTGTTTTATTCTTATTTTGGTCGAAATTAATGAGATAAAACGAAGGGAAATCTGATCTTATAAAGCTAAACCGACATATGGGCTAGGGACCACCTTCACGTGCCTTCTTGTGCAGTCTCACTAAATTCTGAATATCTCTCAATTCTGAAGTCGTATGGACAAATGATTTAGTGCATTGGAAAGTAGACTCGTAGATCTTCGATTTCATATATTGGGGATCTTCTAAAGCTTTATAGATTGGGAGAAAAGCTTCGAGACATTTAACCCAATTTTCAGAAAATTTATCAAAGAAACTTACTCTAACTTTTGCCAACTTTTTATTTCTCAACTTGCTTGACTTCAAAACTTAACTTACGATTATTGGGAGACTATATCACCTTATAAAACATCCTTATTAGCATATAATAAACTCTTTGTCTTATCCCCAAAGGTAACGGTTAACTTAAGCATTCTGAATGGGCAGGGTGTTAGAATAGATATTCTTTAACTCGAACTTGTTTAAGGGCATCCTTGACCCATAACGTTAGTCTAATTCTTTGACTTTTTTTACCTCTCCTTTGCAACCTTATTCTCCTGAAATGATACACTAAGTCATATAAGCCTCATACACTCATTCAATGATACATATATTATGCGAAAGAGCCATGGGGCACATTCTCCCCTCCTTAAGAACATTCGTCCGCGAGTAAAGTTTGAAGTCCATTTCATCAAAAGTATATGGGGACTATGTATTCCCAAAGGGTTTAAAATATTTTCACATTTAAACAAGAAAGGAAACCTCGATTTCCAAAGGGCCTTCGGGCTAGTTTTCAAAAAAGAGAAATCGCTTTCTAAATGAAGCAAGAGGGGAAACTTTGATTTCCAAGATAGACTTTGAGCTAAGTTTTTGAGCACTAATCTCAAATCACAGAAGAAGTATGTTTTTAAACATAAAGATCTAGTATCATATTTTGGGAGTAGTATTGAGTACCGATATGGGGGAGCGTTCAGAGAACCCACATCCTCCATAAACCATGTAGCCATCATAGGTAGAAAAGGGTCATACTTAGATGAATCCTTTTCGCATAGACTAGTGGTTCCACTTAGTCGTTCAGGTCTTATACCTGTGGCAAGGTATAGGATGCGCTGGCAGCGTGAGGAAGATCGCTGTATCATCACTAGAGCTCTTAAGTGATGGTTGTCGGTTAGAGAAACTCCCACAAAAGTTATTTGTGTTCTTATATACACAGTTATTTGTATTTTTACATACATTTCGGAGTTTTAATGTATCTTTGCATACGCCCAGAGTTGACATCATGTTTTACACAACTTTTCTTTATATTGCACTTGTTTTAAAACTGTTTTATATTGAAATGAGTTCAGTTATGTTGAGTTGAGTTGAGCTAGGTAAGTTCTTCAGTTTCCTTTTAGTTTCTTTTCAAGCTTAAGTTGTATTTAGCATTCCGACTTGCATACTCATACATTCAATGTACTTATACCAGTTGGCCTACATCTTATTATGATGCAGACGTAGGTAACTAGGATTGACATCCAGTGCATCGTTGATCCAGTGAGCAGTTCAGAGTCTATTGGTAAGCCTCTTTGTATTCCAGAGGACTCATTTTCTTTGCTTTCAATTTTAGTATTAGTTTATTAGGATGTCGTGGGCCTGTCCCGATATCCATCTCAGTTGTTTAGAGGTGCACAATTTACTGCACAATTCTGGAAATCTTTTCAGAAGGGTTTGGGTTCAAAGGTGAACTTAAGTATTGTTTTTCATTCTCAAACAGATGGGCAAGCAGAGCGCACTATTCAGACATTAGAAGATATGTTGAGGGCTTGTGTGATCGATTTCAAAGGTAATTGGGATGATCACCTACCCCTTATTGAATTAGCATACAACAATAGTTACCACTCTAGCATCCAGATGGCTCCATATGAAGCTCTTTATGGGAGAAGATGCAGATCTCCTATTGGATGGTTTGAAGTTGGTGAAGCAGGGTTAATAGGGCCAGATTTAGTCCATCAAGGTATGGAGAAGGTGAAAGTGAGTCAAGAGAGGTTGAAAACGGCACAAAGTCGTCAGAAATCCTACACTGATGTCAGGAGAAGGGTGTTAGAGTTCGAAGTAGATGATTGAGTATATCTAAAAGTTTCACCCATGAAGGGTGCTATGAGGTTTGGTAAGAAGGGGAAACTTAGTCCCCGGTATATTGGACCTTACCGAATATCCAAGAGGATTGGCAGAGTAGCTTATGAGTTGGAGCTACCACAAGAATTGGCCGCGGGTCATCCGATGTTTCACATCTCCATGTTGAAAAAACACATGGGCGATCCATCATTGATCATACCAACTGAAAATATTGGGATCAAGGATAGCTTATCTTATGAGGAGATTCCTGTTTAGATTCTAGATCGCCAAGTTCGCAAGTTGAGAACAAAAGAGGTAGCATCAGTGGATCCACTTTTTAGAAAAGGGTCATACTTTTTAGATGAATCCTTTTCACATAGACTAGTGAATCCACTTAGTAGTTCAGGTCTTATACCTGTGGCAAGGCATTGGATGCGCTGGCAGCGTGAGGAAGATCGTTGTATCATCACTATAGCTCTTAAGTGATGGTTGTCGGTTAGAGAAACTTCCACAAAAGTTATTTGTGTTCTTATATACACAGTTATTTGTATTTTTACATACATTTCAGAGTTTTAATGTATCTTTGCATATGCCCAGAGTTGACATCATGTTTTAAACAACTTTTCTTTATATTGCAGTTGTTTTAAACTGCTTTATATTGAAATGAGTTCAGTTATGTTGAGTTGAGTTGAGCCAGGTAAGTTCTTCAATTTCCTTTCAGTTTCATTTCAAGCTTAAGTTGTGTTTAGCATTCCAACTCGCATACTCGTATTCAATGTACTGATGCCAGTTGGCCTGCAGCTTATTATGATGTAGACGCAGGTAACTAGGATCGGCATCCGGCGCATCGTTGATCCAATGAGCAGTTCAGAGTCTGTTGGTGAGCCTTTTTGCATTCCAGAGGACTCCCTTTCATTACTTTCAATTTTAGTATTAGTTCATTAGGATGTCGTGGGCCTGTCCCAACATCCATCTCAGTTGTTTAGAGACTTCATAGACAGACTGCCAGTCTGTTAGTTAATTCAGTTGTCTTTACTTTTCATTTCATATGTTAAAGACTTGAGTTTGCCTTAATGGCCAGTTGAATGTTCCTTTATAACATTCTAGTTACTTCACAAATGTGTATGCGATGAGTTCAGTCTTTCGCTGAGTTAGTAAGCTAGGCCAAGGGTTCACTTGAGGCTAACAATGGTCTTCGAGTGCCAGCCACGTCCAGGGTCTAGGCTCGGGGAGTGACATACTCTATGTCTGGCCTAGACCCAAAACTCACCTAATTCTATAATCAATTTCCTAAAGTTCAAACCTAGGGTAAGTCTTAATTCCTCCAATTAGCACAATTTTAATAGTAATCTTATAGTGTAATACACCTAATATGTAATTACCTATCTCAATATATCAAACCTTGATTTATTATATCATAAAAAAATTATAATATTAAGAATTAGGCCATTGGTTACGAAACCAATGGCAGGCTAGCAACACCATGAACACAATTTAATTTTGACGTATAGAATCAAATTGATTAACAATTGCAAACAACACTGTAGTTGCTGGTCATACATGATTGTCTCAACTTTGTAATCACCATTCAACTTTAATTCTTCAACCAGTCAGTACCTTCCTAACACTAACTCTAATCACTATATATACCAACTAAAAATTACTCCAACAACCAATTCTCTTCTTTCTTTTTCACCAAATGATTCAAACATAATAATAATAATAATAATAATAATAATAATAATAATAATAATAATAATAATAATAATAATAATAATAATAATAATAATAACTGCATAATCTTGATGTTTGCGTAATCAAGACATAACTTCAGATGCAAGTCATACAATAGTTTAGTAACCCAACCAAGGGTTGGGATCGTCCCAAGAGAGTGGTTTTGAGAACTTATAGAAAAATAAAATTTAGTTCTAACTAGTCGTAGCTAAAGACATTAATGGGTAAAAACATTGTAAATTAAAAAGGGGGACACAAGAGTGTCAATTAACAATGGGGGGGGGGGGGGGGGGTTGTCACAAGTAAGGTAAAAGCAACAAAATAAACAAGGGTTTCTAAGTAATGAGAGAGGATCCTTGGGATGTGACGGGAATACGGGTTAAGCTAGATTATTGGGTACATGCTTGCGATAGAAAATTTATAGAGCTAGGCTAAGCTCTATGTGGGAATAAGTTCTCTTTTGAGCAACTTACCCCGTTTCAAATGGGTTCCTCTCGGACACCCACTTGCCGCATGAAGACCAGCCTACGCCTTACCCCACTCACTCTCTCGAGCTGAGTGTTAGGATATGGGACTAGGGTTCACTCTTTCGAGCTGAACCTCATGTTGACCCACTCCTTAGGCCATCAATCTAGTAGTCTTGGTTTTGCGACTTCTCTCTCGAGCAAGCCGAAAACACATAAATAAACTTGTATTTGCAACCACAAATTTGTTAAATTAATCCACAACTAATAGACGAAATTTCCATTAAACTACATCTAATCTATCTGCAAACAAGATCCAACAACAATATTAACCCATATTCGCTAAATCACACCCCAATAATAGGGGTTTTTAGCCATACATCAAGAGATAGAAATTCATAGCTAAATGAGCTTGCATTCAAATGGGTATGAAGATTTAAGTCTTGTTACAGACCAAGAATGAAGAATCCAAGAGACCCAAGTCCAAATCCTTGGAGATGAAACCCTCTTTTTCTTCAATTCTTAAAAACCCTCTCAAACTCAGAGCAAAAATACTAAAAAGTACTATTCTATATGAAAATTATAATAGTTGTTCGACACTTAAAACTACAACTCTAACTAGTATTTATAGTTTTCATAGATTTGTGCTGCAGTGGATCATTCGACGTCGTTAGTCGGAATCGCCGATCAACTCGGCGATTCACCCTTTGGTGTAGTTCATCGCCGTCTTGCACTAGTCCTCAACATCGTCGTGCTCTTGGTCATTGGGCGACATGGTATTGCTTCACGGAACTTCTCGCTGATGCGCCGACTGCTCTCTTTTTCTGCGGACTTGATCCTTTCCTTCAAGGCTCAGCACACTGGAACAAAAGGTGAATATGTGATCTGTTGGCGATTCATCGAATGGGTTCGGCGATTCGCAGATCTTCATTTCTTTGTTCTTTTAGCTTCTTTTACTCCTTTTCGCTCAATCATATCCATGCTTTCCCTCAAACTTTGAATACCTGAAACTTCAAAATTTCATCAGATATCGAGACAAAACATGCATTTGAGGACACAATTTTTGTTAAAATATAACCCTAAATGAGTCCAATTGTGGACTCATCAAATATCTATCCATATCTACAATACGAAGAGTTAGATAAGGTTACCTGATGTAGTTGGAACGGTTATCGCCAAAGTCCTCTTTGAGAGGATACTGCTTTTCTTTTAATTAAAACAATTAGGGCAATTAATTATATATGAACTACTAGATAATTTAATAACTACTAAATCTTACTAATTTCTTTCTACACATGGGCGATGTGGTAAGAGAAATACTAAATTATGGACTTAGCCCATTAACCACCAACTAATAAGAATTAATCATTTAAGAGATATCTGCCAACTAAATAATTGTAGTTAAATAACTCGTTCAAAATTTCCATTTAAATTTACGGGAAGAGTCGAAATAGTTCTAATAATCAAAACGACCTAATGGGTCGTTACACAAAGATCGTTGTATTAGATTTTTTTGAGCAATTCGAAGATCCTTGCTTCTGTCATGACCCGGTCTTACACTCTGGTAGTAACCGGAACTCAAGAACAATTTTTGATCCCCAAGTGACCCTTGGCCTGGCTACATGACTTACATGCCACTAAATAATACGCGGAAGATTAAAACAGGTGAACACTTAGACATTTAAGAAAGTCTTAAAAATACTATCTTACAAAATACTTAACATGAGTCATAAGTTAAATATAACATTCTAAGAAATCAATGGAAACATCTAATTCTGTCTATCTATGAAGCCTCTAATAATTCAAGATAGATGTCGTGACAAGACCCACGACACCTCAATTACCACTAAAATTGAAATGATACTGGAGACTCCCAAAAGTAAGGAGGCCTCACCAACTACTGTCTGCAAGTGAATAGTGATCTCAACGAAGCGCTTGTTGATGATCCTGAACACCTGTATCTACATCATAAAATGATGCAGGTCAAATAACGTCAGTGTATTGAATGTACTCGTAAGTGATAAGGTTTGAGTAAACAACCTACTGGCTTGAATGACTGAAAACAACATAACAGGATCAATATATGAATATGAAGTGAAAACCATTTAAGCTTTACAATAAAATATACAATGAAAGCAATATGAAAATAATATACTTTACTCTGCTTCTCATATCAGCCACCATCTCCGGAGCATAGCGGGATAGCTGAGTGAACTTGAAACTGTACTCTTGCACACTCATAGATTCTTGTTTCAGATTAAAAAATTCTCTTACATTCGCTTTCCTTAGTTGTCGAGGAAAGAAGAGCCCTAAGAAGACATCTTCAAACAAAGGCCAAGTCAAGTGTGGTGCCCCATCGACCTTGTTCTTCTTCCGTTGATCAAAACATATCCTATAAATTCCTTTCAGTTGTTAAGTAACCAACTCCACATGCTCAGTATCAACAACATGCATGACCTCAAACACCTTCTGCAATTCATTCTTAGAAATTCTCAGACTCTGGATGCATTATTCCCCACTTGATATTCGGCTCCTTGGCGACCAACCTGTGCTGTCACCACTTGAGTCATCATCTGAATTACGTTTCTTAATTCAACATTTGTTACATCTTCCTGAGGTGGTGTCATGACCTAGACCGCCATGATTGGCACCCACACTAACCCTCTGGTGGGAGAACCACTACTACAACCCAAACCAAGCAACTAAACCAAACTAAAGCATTTAAGTTACGGAAGTAAGTTAAATACTAAGGAAAGAAAATAGGGAGTTCTCATAAATTCCAACGTAAGTCTAAAAATGAACTAAACAATGCGGAAGAAATAACCTAGAACCTGAAAGTCATTGTACCAAAACATCTAAAGTTCAACAAGTCTAAACAAGAAGGGATACAACCCCAAACTAATCTACTAATAACTAATAGAAATGTCTAAGTATGGAAGTGTGGACATAAACGAAAGGAGAACTAATGGCAGCCCGGAAGAAATGGCTCACCCTTGAATTCGAACGACGATCACTGATCTTCTAAGCGAGGTCTATCAGTAGCCGCTTGAAGATGCCCTGTACTCAACAAAAATAAGAGCAAGTACAGTATCAGTACACAACCATAGAGTACAGGTAGGATCACGCGGCTATCCCACTAAGTGTAACATACATAAGTCAATACAACAGTATAATCACATGCATATATCGAACATATACAATATCATCAATATTTACGAACAACGAACAACTTCATATTTCTCAAGATACACAATTATGACAAGTCATTGGTCCTCTCATGGAACCCAAACCCAAATAGTTAGCATGCCAGAACGTGGTACCCAATTCAATAATTATGCCAAAACGTGGCAATCGATTCCATAATTATGCCGGAACGTGGCAACCGATGCAAGTTAGTTATGCCGGAACAAGGCAACCGATCCATTTAACACACCACAATCACAATAACAAGTACATCCTGAAGATCATACAATTAAGTCATGATTTCATGGTAACCAACATTCATCTATCTCATTTACAACAAGTGTGATAAAAAATGCAACATTCATATACATACATGTATCATAATGAAGCAAGAACAAACATACATCACACAATCATAGAATAACAACCATCATCTACCTCGAAACAAGCTTGAAACCCTAAGAAAATTGATCCTTCCCTTTTCGGATTCGTTCCACTTGTTCTTGGTCAACAAACAATCATAATAACACGAGAATCAATAAATAATCACTAATTACTCGAATTACTAACAATTCTAACAACCCTAGATGATACCTATCATCCCAAGTATCCAACTAGGGATTTTCCACCATAGAATCTTGATGAAAACCCTCCCCCATCGATAATTACCCATTCTATTACGTTTTACGGATCAAAAAACTAATTCAGGGAGTGAAAAACTTACCTTTAGCCTTAAGAATGGTGGAAAATTGTCAAGAGTCACCTGGGGTTCTTTCTTTAGCTCTAAAAATCGAAAAGAACAGAATGAGGTCGTTTAGGGGTTTATTTACGATCTTAAGTCGCATCGAACCTGCCACAACGACCCTCATCTCGCTTCAGCGACCCCGCCAGAGCGGCCAAAACCACCCGCCAAGGCGTCTTGCACGAACTAGTTAGCTATTTAAAGAATTCCAAAATCCCCATTTCACAAAACACCTCTAGCCCACGACGCTCAGAAAATACCCTTCACGCTAAGATCGATTTCGAGAGTTCTACTTGCCCAAATTCAATTCTGTAAAGTCGTACGGATTCCTTAACGAGTTATCTAACTACCCATGTAATCAGAATCATAATTAACTCCCCCAAATGTTACCAGATTTCCCTACACCTTAAAGACTCCGATTTCGTCCAACTCTGGACTAGGTTGGGAAAATCCAAATACTACGAAAAAGTTTTTTTGCCCCTAATTTTCCCGGTTGGCTACTCTATAACGAAGAAACCTGGTCGTTACAACCGATACCAATTTACCCATCACTCGTCCCTGAGTGACAAATTTAGGAAAAAGAGGCTAAGGAAGGAATGAAGTAGTACCTGATTCGATGAACAATTGGGGATACTTGTCTCGCATGTCCCTCTCCGTTTCCCAAGTAGCTTCCTCAACTGGACGATGCTTCTATTGAACCTTCACAAACTTAATCTCCTTGGTCCTCAACTTGCGCACATCACGATCAAGAATTGCAATCGTTCCTCTACATATTGGAGGTCCTTGTCTAACACAATTGAGTCCCACTTAATGATGTAATCCCCGACACCAGGATATCTCTTCAACATGGACATATGAAATACCGGATGAACTCCCGATAGATTAGGAGGTAAAGCCAATCTATACGCTACTGGTCCTACACACTCGAGAACCTCAAAGGGACCAATGTATCTCGGACATAGTTTGCCCTTCTTGCAAAATCTCACCACCCCTTTCATGGGTGATACCTGAAGAAGAACATTCTCACCGGTTTGAAATGCCATGTCTCTCACCTTGTGATCCGCATACTTCTTCTGTCTACTCTGGGCTGCTAGAAGCTTAGCTTGAATACTCCTCAACTTATCTTGAGCATCCTTCACTAAATCAATCCCCAATGGTTTCACATCTCTAGCCTTAAACCATCCTATGGGTGATCTACATCCCTTCCCATAGAGTGTCTCAAATGGTGTCATATCTATGCTGGAGTGATAACTATTGTTATAAGAGAACTCACACAAAGGTATGAATTTATCCCAATTCCCTCCAAAATCAAGCACACATCCCCTTAACATGTCTTCTAACACTTAAATAGTCCTCTCTGACTGCCCGTCTGTCTGTGGATGGAAGGATGTACTAAAAGTGAGTTGTGTGCCCAATTCATCATGTAATTTCCTCCAAAACTTGGATGTGAATTACGTACCACGGTCTGAGATGATAGATAGGGGCACCCCATGGAACCTCACTATCTCTTTCACGTAAACTTTAGCCAATTGTTCAACATTATAATCTATTCTTACCAAAATTAAATTGGCTGACTTGGTGAATCTAACAACCACTATCCAAATAGAATCAAACTTCCCCAAAGTCATGGGAAGACCAACCACAAAATCCATGGCTATTATTTCCCACTTCCATTTCGGAATTGTCATTTTTTGAAGCAAACCTGCAGGCCTTTGATGTTCATACTTCACTTCTTGATAATTTGGATACTTCGCCACAAATTCCGCTATATGCTTTTTCATGCCAGACCACCAATAAATTAAATCTCGATACATCTTGGTTACATCCGGATGAATAGAATAACGCGAACCATGAGACTCTGCCAACAATTTCTCAATCAAGTCATCTACTCTAAGAACACATACTCTCCCTTTAAAATTGAGCACACCATCCGTATCAAGAGTGGTCTCTTGTGCTTTACCATTCATAGTCTTCTTCCTAAGCTCCTCCAAATTCTCATCCTCAAAATTCTTTGGCCTTGATCTCCTCAATGAATGTTTCCCTTACTTCAATACTAGCTAACAGCCCACCTCTTTCTGAGTTGCCCAACTGCATAAATTTAGACTCCAAGGTCTGAATTTCCTTAGCAAAAGGTCGCTTGGTTACACTCAAGCAAGTTAAACTACCCATACTCACCACTTTTCGACTCAAAGCGTTTGCCACCACATTAGCCTTATCAGGATGGTATTGAATGGTGATATCATAATCTTTAAGTAACTCCATCCACCTTTGTTGCCTCAAATTCAGATCCTTTTGAGTGAACATATGTTTCAAACTACGACGATTAGAAAATACCTCACATTTAACACTATAGAGGTAATGTCGCCAGATCTTAAGAGCAACCACTACCGTTGTAAACTCTAAATCATGTGTTGGATAGTTCCTCTCATGCATCTTCAATTGACGCGAGGCATAAGCTATAACATTCTTATCCTACATAAACAAATCACCCAAACCAAAATGTGAAGCATCACAATAAACAATAAAATGTTTACCTTCAATCGGTAATGCTAGAATAGGTGCGGTGGTCAAAAGTGTTTTGAGCTTATGGAAACTTTCCTCAAATTTTTCAGTCCATTCAAATTCTATCTCCTTTTTGGTCAAATTAGTCAAGTGGGTGGCAATAGAAGAAAAGTTCTTCACAAATCGATGATAATAGCTAGCGAACCCCACAAAACTCCTAAATTCAGTCACATAATTTGGTCGTAGCCAATTCTTAACCGCCTCAATCTTTTGAGGATTTACCATTACCCCTTCTTTCGAAACTACATGCCCAAAGATGCAACAGAAGTCAACCAAAATTCTCACATAGAAAATTTGGTCTACAACCTTTGTTTCCCAAGAACACCCAGAACAATACGAAGATGGTCGGCATGCTCTTCCTCACTTTTCGAATAGACCAAAATATCATCAATAAAGACTATGATGAATAAATCAAGAAATGACTTGAATACCCCATTCATTGAATTCATAAAAGCTGCAAGTGCATTAGTTAAACCAAAAGACATAACCAAAAACTCATACTGCCCATAGTGGGTTCTAAATGCCGTCTTAGGAACATCCTCGGGCCTAATTTTCAACTAATGGTAGCCAGACCTTAGATCAATCTTAGAGAAAACTGATGCACCTTGCAATTGGTCAAAAAGATCATATATTCTAGGCAAAGGGTACTTGTTCCAAATAGTGACCCTATTCAACTGTCGGTAATCTATACACATTCTCATACTATCATCCTTTTTCTTAACAAACAAAACTGGGGCACCCCATGGGGAAACACTAGGACGAATAAATCCCTTATCAAGAAGCTCTTGACTTGGAGCCTTAAGCTCTCTCATTTCTGATGGAGCCATGAGATATAGAGGGATGTAAATGGGACGAGTACCACGCTCTAAATCAATGCAAAAATCTATATCTCTATCCGGAGGCATACCAGGCAAGTTATTAGGAAACACTTTTCTAAATTCTGACACCACAGGAATAGACCCAATGGATGGAACCTCAATCTCAACATCCCTAACATGAGCTAAATAGGCCAAACAACCCTACTATACCAGTTTCCTAGCCCGAATGAAGGATATGATCTTAGCTTGCTTAGGCTTGTACACTCTTTCCCACTCTAATTTTTCCCTTCCCAGAATTTCTAGAGTTACAGACTTAGTATTACAATCAAACACAACATAATAGGGGGAAAACCAGGTCATGCCTAAGATTATGTCAAAGTCAGTCATATCCAATATCACCAACTCAGCCCAAGTATGAAAACTATAAACAAAATATGGCAAGCATGATAGACATGGGTAACTATGACTAACTCTCCAACTGGGGTAGAAACATGAATAGGGTCATCAAGTATACCAAAAATCATATCAAATCTTGAGGCAAATCACAAGTATACATAAGAATAAGTAGAACCCGGATCAAATAACATATTATCCATCTGGTCACAGGCAAGAATAGTACCTGTGATCATTGAGTCAGACACTTCTGCCTCATTCTTGCCTGGAAATGCATAATACTGAGCCATATCATCACGACGAGCCACTTCCCTGCTTGGTTGTGCATTACCCCTGCCTGCACTATCAATTCCTCTACCTCCACGGCCTCGCTGATTACCTCTTCGCCCACCTTGTAGACGTCCTCTACCATTATTACTATTTCCCACGGGTACCACTGCTCTAGACTGTTGCTGCGTGGAAACTAACACACGTGGGTAGGGACAATCTCTCCTCATATGCCCAGGTTCACTACTGTTGTAACATGTACAATCGAAAGATGCCATGTTGATTGCCGAAGGCTTGACTCCCTGGCTATCCTGAATCAAATTATGAGATGGAGTTCCTGAGTAGTTACCTATAGAGGCGGGCATAGCAGACTGAATTGGCTTGGCTGCTAGCATTGGCTTCTCTGAACCTCTGGAATAAGAACCTTGAAAGTTGCCTGAATTCTTGGCCCTTTTTGCCTATGTCTTAGCCTGATCGTCTCACCTTACCCCCTCCACTTTCTTAACATAGTCTGTTACCTCATAAAAGCTACTCCCTACAGAGGTCATATGAACAGATAATACCTGCAACTCAGAATTTGGTACCCTAATCAATAACCAGATCCTCTCCTTCTTAATAGTCACCAATTGAGTAGCATATCTAGACAAAGCATGGAACTTGTCCTCATAAGAAGCCACATCCATATCACGTTGCTCCAAAGCCATGAACTAATCCTTTTTGCGATCCCTCAAAGTCCTAGGCATATAGTTCTCTAGAACAGAGCATGAGATTGGGTCCAAGTAAGTGGAGGTATAGTTGAAAATCTACATTCCATATAAGCTCTCCACCACTGTTTAGCCTCACCTTGAAGTTGAAAGGACACGAATTCAACCGCATACTGATGGACAATTCCCAACTTATGAAGCCTCTCATAGTAGTCTAAGATAAACTCATAAGCATCCTCATTATCAGAACCAAGAAACACAGGAGGCTTTAGCTTCATAAACTTAGTCAAAATATCATGTTCATTACCAGTCATAACGGAACCCAACAAAGGATGGAAGAAAGCATTATTACCTCCAGTCCTACCCACATTGGGTGCAGTGCTAACAACAAGAGGATTAGTAGGTGCTTGAGTGCTTGAACATAAGGAAGCACTTCAGGACCAACCAACCCTTCCAAGAATGACATGATCTATCGAGACAACATTGGGTCTATGGGGGAACATCGGTAGTCTCAGCCTGCACCTCTTCCTCTTGTCCCACATCCTCAACATTCTCAACATCAACATTGTCCTCTTCAATCTCTTCATGATGCGCAAGAGGGTCCTTATTCACAGGAACATTCTCAACAGGAGCTCCATTCCCAGCAGGCGCTACTCTTCCACGGCCTCTACCCCTATCTCTTACTCTTCCCCTGCCTCGACAACGACCTATCGCTGCAGATTCCTCAGCTGGTGCATTGATAGAGGCTACGGGCCTGACGCCGTTGAACCTAGCGTTAACCATCTGCGGAGAGAAGAGTGAAAGAGGTTAGATACCAATTTCAATCGATAGATACCAATTGGAATCAAGTTATAGCATAAAGGAGACAAGAGAAAACAGAGAGATTTCCTATTGTCCTATAGCCTCTCGAAGAAAAGTAATGGCGTCCCCGTACTATTCCGTAAGACTCTACTAGACTTGTTTTGGTACATCGAGAACAATTAACCTAGGCTCTAATACCAACTTTATCACGACCCAGATCGTCGTGATTAGCACCTGATGAGTCCACAAATTGGACTCATTTAGGGTTTTATTTTAATAGAAATAGTGTCCTAAAATGCTTATTTTATCTCAATATCTGATGAAAACTCTTAAGTTTCAGGTATTTGAAGTTTGAGTGAAAGTATAGACACCTACGCGCAAAAAGGAACAAAAAGGATGAAAATAACGAAGAAACTGAAGCCTGAGCTTCGCCAAGCACACTTGGCGAGTCACTGAAGGGACATACTCCGCCCATTGTTCCAGTACGCGAAGCCTTGAAGGAAGAGGATCAAATTGGTGATGAAAGGAGCAGTCGGCGTGTCGCCGAACAGTTCCACGAAGCAGGGATATACCGCCCAATGATCCAGGACACAAACATGCTGAAGGAAAAGCACAAAAGGTGACTAACCAGAAGAAGGGCGAATCGCTGAGTTGATCGGCAATTCTGACTAATGTCGTAGAATGACCCACTACAACACAAATTTTTGAAAACTATAAATACTCATTGAGAGTTATAGCTTAGTATCAAATTTTAGTATCATAATATTTTTTAGGGTGAAACAATTAATATAATTTTAGTACTTTTTCTCTGAGTTTGAGAGGGTTTTGAAACTTGAAGAAGAAGAGGGTTTCATCTCCAAGGATTTGGACTTGGGTCTCTCAGATTCTTCACTCTTGGCCTTTAACAAGACTTAAATCTTCATACCTATTTGAAATCAAGCACATTTAGGTATAAATTTCTATCTCTTGATGTGTGGCTAAAAACCCTAATTCTAGGGGTGTGATTTAGCAAATATATGTTGAGACTATTGTTGGGTTTTGCTTGCTGATAGGTTAGATGTATTTTAATGGTGATTTCACCTAGCGGTTGTGGTTTAATTTAATGGGTTTGTAGTTGCAAATACAAAACCACCCATGTGTTTTCGGCTTGCGAGAGAGAGAGGTCACGAAACCAAGACCGCTAGACTGATGGCCTAAGGAGTGGGTCGACATGAGGTTCAGTCCGAGAGGATGAGCCCTAGTCCCATATCCTAACACTCAGCTCGAGAGAGTGAGCGGGGTAAGGCGTAGGCTGGCCTTCATGCGGCAAATGGATGTCCAAGAGGAACCCATTTGAAACAGGGTAAGTTGCCCGAGAGGGAACTTATTTCCATCTAAAGCATAGCCTAGTCACTATTATCTTGCAAATTTCCTATCAAAAATCATGTACCCAACGATTTATACCAATATATATTGCGGTCACATCCCAAGAATCCCCTCTCATTCATAGATTTCTTTGTTATTTTTACTGTTTTTGCTATATTTGTGACAAAACCCCTATTTGATATTTGACACTTTTGTGTCACCCCCTTTTAATTTACAATGTTTTTAGTCGTTAATGTCTTTAGCTACGACTAGTTAGAACTACTTTTATTTTTCTATTAATTCTCGAAACCACTCCCTTGAGACACGACCCCAACCCTTGGTTGGGTTATTATATTATTGCACGATCATAGACACTTGCATCGGAAGTTGTGTCGTTGATTACGCAAACATCAAAATGGTGCCACTATCGGGGAGTCGTGTTATTTGGGAATTCGTAGTTGAATAAATTTTTTGATTTTTTCTAGTTTTAATTTTACTAATCTAAATTGTAGTTTTGTTTTGCTAGTTTGAATATCAAAGCAGGGAACTAAAGATGCAAAATCATTATGGATACCACACAGATCATCCCCTTCTGAAACTATTGAACCTCAAGGACAACCTCTTGACCTTTAAACAGGTAGGGGATGAGACGATTTAGGAAATATGGCAGAAGTTTCAAGCGGTACTGCAACCATGCCCATCTCACGGGATGACGGACAAGGGGCTACTAGAGTGCTTCTACAGGGGTCTAAGACTCGAGAATAGAGGTATAGTCAATCGACTTTGCGAGGGCAGTATGCTATAGCAGCCCTATGAAGTGTAGCAAAACTCCTTGATGACATGGTAAAAGCCAACAAAGAAGCCAAAAAGAACCATGAGTGGGACGCACTAGTTACCCAGTTTAATGCTCTATCCACCCGAGTCACGGAATTGGAGGTACAAGCCATTGGGAAAGAAAAACACTTTTCCCTCCGACAGTGTAAACATGGGAAGAAGCAGAGATGTGTGCAAGATGATGAAGCTTTTTCACTCATTCAAAAAAAAATTGAGGCACAGGAAGAGTATGTTGAATGAGATGAAGGAGAACATCGAAATGCTAAACGAAGTGTTAGCCTCTCACTCCATGACTATTCAACTGCAAGATGCTCAAATCATCCATTTGATATCAGGTCAATACCCACCATTCGCAGAGGACTCGCCTAATTACAGCATGGGCGACTCCAAAAATGAAGAATAGCTGCTGACTTGCATCGTGCCACGATCTTAACTAAGGCACTGTTTGGGAGGCAACCCAAAACCCCTTAATATTTTATATTTGCGTATTACTAAAATAATGATGCATTGATTGGTATAGGTTGAAGTGCGAGAAGTGCTCGAAAAGTGCAGAGTGACAAGCAATAAATCCAATTGACGAGTCACCGAAGAGGTCGGCGAGCTCGACCTTATCCGCCGTTTGACTCCAAACATCCCCAAAATTGGAGCCTGTAAAACTCGGCGAGCTTGAGAAATCATTGGCGCATTGCCAACGATCTCGATGGAGATCGCCGTTAGAATACCCAGGTTTGCTGGAAAGATCTGTAACACTCGGCAAAATAGGTGATTGGTCGGTGACTCGCCAATTGATTCAGTGATTCAGACTGATATCGTCGAGTACGTAGGAATTGGACAACGCTTGAGTAAAGTGAAACAGGGTAGTGGTGAAGTTTTCAAGAAAGTGGGTTGAAAATAGGCGTGTTGGGTTGCGTAGAGTTCACTGAATCACTCAACGACTCGCTTAATGTCCCCACCTCACCTTCTTTTTAATGCTAAAATTGTGGAAGGTGTACACCCAAAGTCGCAAGAGGACCATGCCACCCTGACAGATGGAGCAACCGCATAGCCAGGATCAATTCTTTACCTCCTTATTTGTCCTACTTATCTTTGCTTTCGGATTCTGTGCTAATTGCATTTGAGGAAAAATGTTTTTTATTTGTGGTGGGGTGAGGCTCACCTTTTGTGTGCTATTTGTGATTCGTGTTTTGTATATATTTGGGTTGTTTTGCTTTAAAATTGTGTTGTATCTGATTTTTGTGGATGTTTGAGCTTATGGCTCCCTTTTATTTTAAATTGCAAAATAATTTTGACATCCTTCCGAAAAATTGAAAAATTTTTGCCACCTCTTGTGTTGAAAGTGGCTGTTCTTGTACAAATTCAAGGCTCGGTTCCAATCAATACCGATGACTTGAATAGTGCTCTCAATCGAACGAACATGAATGTGCGGCTATGACGAGGCCAAATGAAGTTGCATAGACAATATGTGAACTCTTTGCATCTCATTGTGATTAGCCATTTATCGAATTAATTTCCTTGTAATGACCGTTGCACACTAGCGAAAGTGTGTAGTCTTGTTTGACTTAAGTGTTGATGCCTTGTGTGATGAGCTTACTTTGAATCTTGCATGAATAAACCTAGAATTTGCCCTGTTAGTTTGATTGATTTAGTAAGGTATGCTCTTGAAATGATCTTAGGCAACTTTTGAAGAGTGAACCAAATTTGACATATACCTCTTTTGTGGCGTACCCGTGAGCATGTGAAACTCTCTTGAACACCCTTTGAGCCTTACCTTTCTTTGGAAGAACCTTGATGAACCCTAGACCTACTTGACCCACTACATATAATCCTTTTGATTTTTGGTTTAGTGAATAGCCAACTAAGGCCAGAAGCCTAAGTTGGGGGTGTGGTGAAAAGGAAAAGGAGAAGTCAAAAAGTGTAAGAAAAGTCTACCTTAACCCATGGTGTTGTGGAACAATGGAAACCTTCATAAAAAAAAGTTGTGGAATAAAAGTACAAAATAAATTGGGTTTCCAAGCAATCTTTGGAGGTGAATAAAAAGATGACTTAGAATCACTAGAGAAAGAATTGATAAAGGAAAAGAAGGGAATGCCTTGAGAGTACCACATCTCATGAGGAAAAAGTCATTGAGCCTAAATGACCATACCTTTACACTCAGCCCCATTACAAGCCTTAGAAAGACCTTTTTGATGTTGAGTGAGCCGAACCGAAGACCGATTGGAAAATAAGGGCAAGCCTATAGGTCAAAACATGCATTGTGTTCCTCTTTTTGAGTGTGAGCGTTGCATCTGATTCCTGATCTTGAATTGATTAACCTCTGTGTGTGAGTATGGAATCATTCTTTATGTGAGGGCATTTAGATACTCTTTGTTGAGCTTGAACTTGCACAAGTAGCAAGTATTGCGAGCATGAGAATCTTTGGTAATCGTGTGTCACAACTTGAATATTTGAGTACACAATTGATCTTTGCACGAGTAATTTGAGTCTTGTTGTGTATGCTCATGATTTAGTCTTGTGTAGCACTATTTGAGACATCCTATTTGAACTGCTGAACTTGAGTTTTACTTGAGGACAAGCAAAAGTTTAAGTTAGGGGTGTTGATGAGTCCACAAATTGGACTCATTTAGGGCTTTATTTTAATAGAAATAGTGTCCTCAAATGCTTATTTTATCTCAATATCTAATGAAAACTCTTAGGTTTCAGGTATTTGAAGTTTGAGTGAAAACATGGACACTTACGTGCAACAAAGAACAAAAAGGATGAAAAGAATGAAGAAACGGAAGCTTGAGCTTCGCCAAGCACACTTTGTTCTAGTACGCGAAGCCCTGAAGGAAGAGGATAAAAAAGGCGATGAAAGGAGCAGTCAGCGTGTCACCGAACAGTTCCGCGAAGTAGGGAGATACCGCCTAATGATCCAGGACACAAACATGCTGAAGGCAAAGCACAAAAGGCTATGAACCAGAAGAAGGGCGAATCGCCGAGTTGATCGGCGATTCAGACTAATGTTGCCGAATGACCCACTGCAGCACAAATATTTGAAAACTATAAATACTCGTTGAGAGTTATAGCTTAGTATCAGATTTTAGAATCATAATATATTTTAGGGTGAAACAATTAATATAATTTTAGTACTTTTTCTCTAAGTTTGAGAGGGTTTTGAAACTTGAATAAGAAGAGGGTTTCATCTCCAAGGATTTGGACTTGGGTCTCTCGGATTCTTCACTCTTGGCCTGTAACAAGACTTAAATCTTCATACCCATTTGAATGCAAGCTCATTTAGGTATAAATTTCTATATCTTGATGTGTGGCTAAAAACCCCAATTCTTGAGGTGTGATTTAGCAAATATGTGTTGAGATTATTGTTGGGTTTTGCTTGCTGATAGGTTAGATGTATTTTAATGGTAATTTCACCTAGCGGTTGTGGTTTAATTTAATGGGTTTGTGGTTGCAAATACAAAACCACCCATGTGTTTTCGGCTTGCTTGAGAGAGAGATCGCGAAACCAAGACCGCTAGACTGATGGCTTAAGGAGTGGGTCGACATGAGGTTCAGCCCGAGAGGGTAAGCCCTAGTCCCATATCCTAACACTCAGCTCGAGAGAGTAAGTGGGGTAAGACGTAGGCTGGCCTTTATGCAGCAAATGGGTGTCCGAGATGAACCATTTGAAATAGGGTAAATTTCCCGAGAGGGAACTTATTTCCATCTAAAGCTTAGCCTAGTCAGTATTATCTTGCAAGTTTCCTATCAAAAGCATGTACCCAACGATTTATACCAATATATATTGCGGTCACTTCCCAATAATCCCCTCATATTCATAGATTTCTTTGTTATTTTTACTGTTTTTGCTATATTTGTGACAAAACCCCATTTGATATTTGACACTTTTGTGTCACCCCCCTTTAATTTACATTGTTTTTAGTCGTTAACGACTTTAGCTATGACTAGTTAGAACTAATTTTTTTCTGTTAATTCTCGAAATCACTCCCTTGGGACACGACCCTAACCCTTGGTTGGGTTATTATACTATTGCACGATCGTAGCCACTTGCATTGAAAGTTGTGTTGTTGATTACGCAAACATCAGCACCTACACTAACCCTCTGGTGGGAGAACCACTACTACAACTCAAACCAAGCAACTAAACCAAACTAAAACATTTAAGTTACGGAAGCAAGTTAAATACTAAGGAAAGAAAATAGGGAGTTCCCATAAACTCCAACATTAGTCTAACAACGAACTAAACAATGCGGAAGAAATAACCTTAAACCTCAAAGTCAATGTACCGAAACATCTAAAGTTCAATAAGTCTAAACAAGAACGGATACAACCCCAAACTAATGTACTAATAACTAATAGAAATGTCTATGTTCGGAATCGATACAAGTTATTTTTGTCGGAATGTGACAACCGATCCATTCAACACACCACAATCACAATCACAAGTATATCTTGAAGATCATACAATTAAGTCATGATTTCAAGGTAACCAACATTCATCTATCTCATTTACAACAAGTGTGATCAATAGTGCAACATTCATTAACATACATGTATCATAATGAAGCAAGAACAAACATACATCACACAATCATAGAATTGCAACCATCACCTACCTCGAAACAACCTTGAAACCCTAAGAAACTTGATCCTTCTCTTTCCGGATTCGTTTCGCTTGTTCTTGGTCTACAAACAATCATAATAACATGGGAGTCAATAAAAAATCACTAATTACCCGGATTACTAACAATTCTAACAACCCTAGATCTTACTCATGATCCCATGTATCCAACTGAGGCTTTTCCACCATAAAATCTAGATAAAAAACCCTCCCCCATCTATAATTACCCATTCTATTATGTTCTACGAATCAAAAAATGGATTCGGGGAGTGAAAAGCTTAAATTTAGCCTCAAGAATGCTGGAAAAGTGTCAAGTGTCACCTGGGGTTCGTTATTTAGCTCTAAATATCGAAAAGTACATAATGAGTTCATTTAGGATTTTATTTACGACCTTAAGTCATGTCGAACCCGCCACGACGGCCCTCATCCCGCTTTAGCGTCCCCACCAGTGCGGCTAAAACCCCTGCCAAGGCTGCTTGCACGAACCAGTGACCTATTTAAAGAATTCCAAATTCCCCATTTCACAACACACCTCTAACCCACGACGCTTAGAAAATACCCTTCACGCTAAGATCGATTCCAGGAGTTCTACTCGCTCGAATTCAATTCTGTAAAGTCGTACAGATTTCTTAACGAGTTATCTAACTACTCATGTAATCAAAATCATAATTAACTCCCCCAAATATTACCAGATGTCCTTACACCTTAAAGATTCCTATTTCGTCCAAATCTTGTCTAGGTTGGGAAAATCCAAATACTACGAAAAAGTTTTTCGCCCCCAAATTTTCCCATGTTGGCTTCTCTATAACGACGGAACCTGCTCATTACAATAGATACCAATTTATCCATCACTCATCCCCGAGTGACAAAGTTAGGAAAAAGAGGCTAAGGAAGGAATGAAGTAGTACTTGAATCGATGAACAATTGGGGATACTTGTCTCGCATGTCCCTCTCGGTTTCCTAAGTAGCTTCCTCAACTGGACGATGCTTCCATTGAACCTTCATGGACTTAATCTCCTTGGTCCTCAACTTGCGCATATCACAATCAAGAATTGCAATCGATTCCTTCTCATATTAGAGGTCTTTGTCTAACACAATTGAGTCCCACTTAATGATGTAATCCTCGTCACCATGATATCTCTTCAACATGGACACATGAAATACCGGATGAACTCTCGATAGATTAGGAGGTAAAGCCAATCTATACCTTACCGGTCCTACACACTCGAGAACCTCAATGCGACCAATGTATTGCAGACTTAGTTTGCCTTTCTTGCCAAATCTCATCACCTCTTTCATGGGCGATATCTTAAGAAGAACATTATCACCGGTTTGAAATGCCATGTCTCTCACCTTGTGATCCGCATACTTCTTATGTCTACTCTGGGCAACTAGAAGCTTATCTTGAATACTCCTCATCTTATCTTGAGCATCCTTAGAAATTGCTAAATCGGAAGCTAAGCCCTATAAGCACTTCACTGAAACTAAAAAGAACAACAAGAGCAATCCCTCACAGGCTAAAGCAGGAACAAGGGGCGCAAGCAGTCTTTAGAATTCTAAACTAAGAAAGACTTACGAACCACTTAGAAAGGATAAGAGTCGTAGCTACAAAGCAAAAGAAGTTGTCGGAGGCGATGCGACGATACTCACCTCAGCCTCTCTGGCGGGATTAGTTACCAGATTCATTCAGTGACAGCCTTAGGATAAGGAAGTCCTTTATTTTCATTTAAGAAATAGGCGGCCACTCTCTCTTCAAGGACATAGAGCTTCAGTTCCCCTTCTTCCTAATGGGCTACGAGGACCCTAGGACTGAGGACTAAATCAACCCCCAATAGTTTCACATCTCTATCCTCAAACCATCCTATGGGTGATCTACATCCCTTCCCATAGAGTGCCTCAAATGGTGCCATATCTATGCTGGAGTGTTTACTATTATTATAGGAGAATTCACGCAAATGTATGAATTTATCCTAATGCCTTTCAAAATCAAGCACACATGCCCTCAACATATCTTTTAACACATGAATAGTCCTCTCTGACTGCCCGTCTGTCTGTGGATGGAAGGTTGCACTAAAAGTGAGTTGTGTGCCCAATTCATCATGCAATTTCCTCCAAAACTTGGATGTAAATTGGGTACCACGGTATGAGATGATAGAGAGGGGCACCCCATATTACCTCACTATCTCTTTCACGTAAACTTTAGCCAATTGTTCAGCATCATAATCTATTCTTACCGGAATAAAATTGGCTGACTTGGTCAATCTATGAACCACTACCCAAATAGAATTAAACTTCTCCAAAGTCTTGGGCAGACAAACCATAAAATCCATGGCTATTCTTTCCCACTTCCATTCCAGAATTGACATTCTTTGAAGCAAACCTGCAGGCCTTTGATGTTCATGCTTCACATGTTGACAATTTGGACACTTCACCACAAATTTCACTATATCCTTCTTCATGCCCGGCCACCTATAAATATGCTTCAAATCTCGATACATCTTGGTCACACCCGGATGAATAGAATATCGCGAACCATGAGACTCTGCCAAAAATTTCTCAATCAAGTCATTTACTCTAGGAACACATATTCTCCCTTTAAAATTGAGCACACCATACGCATTAAGAGTGGTCTCTTGTGCCTTACCATTCGCAGTCTTCTTCCTAAGCTCATCCAAATTCTCATTCTCAAATTGTTTGGACTTGATCTCCTCAATGAATGTTGCCCTTACTTCAATACTAGCTAACACCCCACCTTATTCTGAGATGCCCAACTGCATGAATTTAGACTCCAACGTCTGAATTTTCTTAGCCAAAGGTCGCTTGGTTACACTCAAGCAAGCTAAACTACCTATACTCACCAGTTTTCGACTCAAAGCGTCTGCCACCACCTAGCCATACCCGGATGATATTGAATGGTGACATCATAATCTTTAAGTAACTACATCCACCTTCACTGTCTCAAATTCAGATCCTTTTGAGTGAACACATGCTGCAAACTACGATGATCATAAAACACCTTACATTTAACACCATAGAGATAATATCGCCAGATCTTAAGAGCAAACACTACCGCTGCCAACTTTAAATCATGTGTTGGATAATTCTTCTCATGCACCTTCAATTAATGCGAGGCATAAGCTATAACATTTTTATCCTGCATCAACACAGCACCCAAACCAGAATGTGAAGCATCACAGTAGACAATAAAATCTTTACCTTCAATTGGTAATGCTAGAATAGGTGCAGTGTGCAAAAGAGTTTTGAGCTTTTGGAAGCTCTCCTCACATTTTTCAGTCCATTCAAATGGTATCTCCTTTTTGGTCTAATCAGTCAAGTGGGTGGCAATAGAAGCAAAGCTCTTCACAAATCGACGATAATAGCTAGCGAGCTCCGCAAAACTCCTAACTTCAGTCACATAACTTAGTCGAACCCAATTTTTAACCGTGTCAATCTTTTGAGGATCTACGATTACCCCTTCTTTCAAAACTACATTCCCCAAGAATGCAACAGAAGTCAACCAAAATTGATACTTAGAAAATTTAGCATACAATCTTTGTCTCCTAAGAACACCCAGAACAATACAAAGATGGTCGGCATGCTCTTCCTCAATTTTTCCAAAATATCATCAATAAAGATTATGACAAATGAATCAAGAAATGGCTTTAACACCCCATTCATTAAAATCATAAAAGCTACAGGCGCATTACTTAAACCAAAAGACATAACCAAAAACTCATAGTGCTCATATCGGGTTTTAAACGCCATTTTGGGCACATCCTTTGGCCTAATTTTCAACTGATCGTAGCCATACCTTAGATCAATCTTAGAGAAAATCGATTCACCTTGCAATTGATCAAAAAGATCATCAATTCGAGGCAAAGGGTACTTGTTTCGAATAGTGACCCTATTCAATTGCCGGTAATCTATACACATTCTCTTACTACCATCATTTTTCTTAACAAACAAAACCGGGGCCCCCAGGGGGAAGCACTAGGATGAATAAACCCCTTATCAAGAACCTCTTGGATTTGAGCCTTAAGCTCTCTCAATTCTACTGGAGCCATGCGATATGGAGGGATGTAAATGGGACGAGTAGCAAACTCTAAATCAATGCAAAAATTAATATCTCTATCCGGAGGCATACCAGGCAAGTCATTAGGAAACACTTCTCTAAATTCTGACACCACAGGAATAGACCCAATGGATGGAGCCTCAATCTTAGCATCCCTAACATGAGCCAAATAATCCAAACAACCTTGCTCTACCGATTTCCTAGCCCGAATGGAGGATATGATCTTATCTTTCTTAGGCTTGTACACCCCTTTCCACTTTAATTTTTCCCTTCCCAGAATTTCTAGAGTTACAGACTTAGTATTACAATTAAGCACAACATAATAGGGGGATAACCAAGTCATGCCTAAATTATGTCAAAGTTTGTCATATCCAAAATCACCAAATCTGCCCAAGTTTGAAAGCCCATAAACAAAATAGAGCAAGCACGATAGACATGTGTAACTATGACTAACTCTCCAACTAGGGTAGAAACATGAATAGGGGCATCAAGTATATCACAAATCATATCAAATCTTGAGGTAGATCGCACATATACATAAGAATAAGTAGAATCCGGATCAAATAACACATTAGCCATCCGGTCATAGACAAGAATAGTACCTATGATCACTGCGTCAGACGCCTTTGCCTCATTCTTGCCTTGAAACGAATAACATTGAGCCCTATTATCTTGACGAGCCACTTCCCTGCCTGGTTGCGCGTTACCCCTGCCTGCATTACTATTTCCTCTACTTCCATGGCCTTGCTGATTACCTCCTCGCCCACCTTGTGGACTTCCTCTTCCATTATTACTATTTTCTGTGGGTACCACTGCTCTAGACTGCTATTGTGCGGAATCTAACACACGTGGGTAGGGACAATCTCTCCTCATATGCCCAAGTTCACCATAGTTTTAACATGTACGATCAAAAGATGGCCTGCTGCCCGCCGAAAGTGCGACTCCCTGATAATCCTGAATCAAATTATGAGATAGAGTTCCTGAGTAGTTACCTGTAAAGGCAGGCATAGCGGACTAAATTGGCTTGGCTGCAAGCATTGGGCTCCCTAAACCTCTAGAATAGGAACTTTGAAAGTTGCTTGAATTCTTCGCCCTTTTTGCCTATGCCTTAGTCGGACCATCTCGCCTCACCCCCTCCTCTTTCTTAACATAGTTTGTTACCTCATTAAAGCGCCTTCCTGCAAAGGTCATATGAACAGATAATACATGCAACTCAGAATTTAGTCCCCTAATAAATAACCGGATCCTCTCCTCCTCAGTAGTCACCAATTTAGTATCATATCTAGACAAAGCATGGAACTTGGCCTCATAAGCAGCCACAGACATAACACATTGCTCCAAAGCGATGAACTTATCCTTCTTGCGATCCCTTAAAGTCCCAGGCACATACTTCTTTAGAAACAGAGCATGAAATTAGGTCCAAGTAAGTGGAGGTAAAGTTGAAGATATGCATTCCATAGAAGCTCTCCACCACGAGCTCAACCTTATGTTGATGGACAAATCCCAACTTATGAAGCCTCTCATAGCAGTCTAAGATAAACTCATAAGCATCCTCATTCTTAGAACCAAGAAACACATAAGGCTTAGCTTCATAAACTTAGTCAACATTTCATGCTCATTACCAGTCATAACAGAACCCATTAAAGGACTGAAGAAAGCATCATTACCTCCAGTCCCACCTACCTTGGGCGTAGTGCTAGCAACAGGAGGATTAGTAGGAGTTTGAGTTGCTTGAGCAGAATGAAGCACTCCAGGACCAACCAACCCTTTCAAAAATGACATGATCTATCGAGCTAACACTGGGTCTATGGGGGGAACATCAATAGTCTCAGCCTGCACCTCTTCCTCTTGTCCCACATCCTCAACATACTCAATATCAACATTCTCCTCTTCAATCTCTTCATGATGCGCAGAAGGGTCCTCATTCATAGGAGCATTCTCAAAAGGAGCTCCATTCCCAGTAGGTGCTACTCTTCCACGGCCTCTACCGCTAGCTCTTCCTCTACCCCTTCCTCGACCATGACCTCTCGCTGCAGATTCCTCAACTGGAGCATTGACGGGAGCTACGGGCCTGACGCCATTGAGCCTAGTGTTAACCATCTGCGAGTAGAAGAGTGAAAGAGGTTAGATACCAATTTGAATCGACAGATACCAATTGTAATCAAGTTATAGCACGAAGGAAATAAGAGAAAAAATAGAGATTTCCTAAAGACCTATAGCCTCTCGAAGAAAAGTAAAGGCATCCTCGTACCATTCCGCAAGATTCTACTAGACTTGTTTTAGTACATCGAGATTAACGAATCTAGGCTCTAATACCAACTTTGTCACGACCCAGACCGGCGGGATTGACACCCATACTAACCCTCCGGTGGGAGAACCACTACTACAATCCAAACCAAGGAAGCAAGTTATATACTAAGGAAAGAAAATAGGGAGTTCCCATAAACTCCAACATAAGTCTAACAAGGAACTAAACAATGCGGAAGAAATAACCTAGAACCTGAAAGTCAATGTACCAAAACATCTAAAGTTCAACAAGTCTAAACAAGAAGGTATACAACCCCAAACTAATGTACTAATAACTAATAGAAATGTCTAAGTCCGGAAGTGTGGACATAGACGAAAGGAGAACTCATCACAGCCCAGAAGATTGGCTCACCCTTGAATTTGAATGACGATCACAGATCTTCTAAGCGAGGTCTGTCAGTAGCCACTTGAAGATGCCCTGTACTCAACAAAAATAAGAGCAAATGCAGTATCAATACACAGTATGGCTTGCATTGATTTGGAAGTCCAACGAAAGCGGAAAACTCAAGTCCAGGAGTGATTATTCAACTATTTGAGATAAGTGGATTTCCAAACTCTTGTTAAGTGTATAGAATCATGTATTTCCTTGTGGTATGTGTTGGGGAGTAATGGGACTTGGTAATGGGTTGACTTGTCCATTCTCAATAAATCACACAAATGATTGTGTTGTTGTGAATTGTGCATTGTTATGAAAATCATCATCTCCTCATTATTTGTGTGAACATGTCATTTGCATTTGTTTTGATACATTGTTGTGATAAGTTTTATGTGAATTGATAAATAATAAGGAATTAAAGAGGATGTACCATTTCGAGGGACATGTCGTGCGCCGTGACCGATACTATTATTGAGGGACATGTCACACGCCACAACTGATTCTATTATTGAGGGACGTGTCGCACATTGTGATGGATTTTATTATCGAGGATCATGTCGCACGCCGCGATGGATGCATGGACATATATGTCCCTCACGGGTCACGAACTAAGAGACAGCGGATGTTTATTGTTAGGTCAGACATACATCACTATACTTTATATTGCATTGCACATCTTTATCACTGATGAACTTAATCTTGTGTATTTCTAATCTTGTGAGTTCTTTTCTATGGAAGTTGTGATTGATGAATATTGAGTTTGTTATTGTGGATATGTATTTGTTAGAGAGTTGTTGTTGAGCTTTGTGCTATGTGAACTATGAACTGTTAGGTTGGGTTGGTTTTGTGTAGGTTGTAGTTGTGGAGGTTTGGATGGGGTGTAAGGAGTACCCATATTCTATTCCCTTATCTTGTGTTTAGAAGTTTATTTGCTAAGTATTGTGTGGTTTGGTACTCACCCCTTGCTTCTAAATTTTTGTAGGTTATGAACCCGGATCTTCGTGATACTTTCTATTATCTTCTTTTTCGAGGCTTCCTGGAGATTTTTGAGCTAGCTGTTTTTCATCTCAACAAACCTTCTTACTTCTATTATAATCTTGTTCTATTTTAGTAACAATGTCATTTTAGACTTGTATCTTTCTTTTGATTCAATTGTAATACTTTAGAGGATTGTACACGTGACAACCACGTTTTGGGGGTTTTATAAATTGACTTAGTTATCCGCACTTATGATATTTTGAGATTTTTGTTTGTCTTATTTCTGCATTTTTGTGATATTTGGGTTTAGGCTGACTTGTCTTGGTGGAATAAGACAAGTGCCTTCACATCCATTTTTGGGTCGTGACACCTACCATACCTCACATAAGATAGTCACACTTTCTCTTAATTGAATCACTATGTTTGTATAGTAATAACTCTAGTATGGTTTAATTGTTTAATTAAACTCACAATATCTTTCATGTAGATTATTCATGTACTAGATTTCTGTGTCTATTAAGATACGTATGTCCTCAAAAAATTTAATACTTTCAAACCAAAAAACTGGAAACATAGAACCAAACCGATGGTTATTTTTTCATTTTGTTTGGTTTGGTTTTAGAAATTTAAAAAATGACTAGATTGGTTTGATTTTGATTTTAACCTATTTCCGATCAAAACCAAACCACAAACACCCCCTAAGTGTAATTCCTTAATTAATTGAACTTAGGAGCAACTATACTTTGATTGTAGATTTTTTTTTCCATACAACAAATAGCAACAACAATTTCCTGTAATTCTATGAAGTAGGGTTTGGAGAGGGTAGAATGTGTGATGACCTTATTACTACATTAAAGGTAGTGAGGTTGTTTCTGATAGATCCTCGACTCAAGAAAAAATAACGTAAAAGACAATCATGACAAAATATTACAAACAACCTAACCAATCATCTTAAGCAATAGTCATACCAAGCTACACAATAATCAAACTGTAAAAAAACTACAAATAATAACCAAACTAAAGGGGCAAAAAAACTATAAGAGTAATATTGCTAATAGTATGACTAATAGTAAAGCAGAATAAGCAAGAAAATGCTCAAGGAACTAACTAACCTCCTATCCTAATATGTGAGACCTTCATAACATCCTATCTTAACACATATCTATACACCTCTCCTCAATATGTTTTCGACCTACCTCTACCTCTCTTAAAACTATCTATAGCCAACCTCTCACTCCTCCATGCTGAGATATTCATGAACTTCCTCTGCACATGTCCGAACCATCTCGGTCTCGATTCTCACATCTTATATATCCGCACAATAGTTGTATCCACAAGTCAATAAGATTGTTATTTCAATGTGTGTTTAGCAAGTTATCCACCACTTGTTAGATGGACGGATTAAATTTTATGTTTTTTTCAATATTGAACTGAGTATATTTTTTAAATTAATTATTGGAGCATATCAATTTGATCTAATGATCTTTGTGTGATACAATTGGCATGAACAAGAATTTATAATACGTTGAATAGATATATGCTTGAGTATAATTTTGTAGAGTTCATTCAAAATGTCATCCAGCTACTTAAAATTATTTTACTGAAGTCATGGTTTTTTTTAACAGGGAAGTTACTCAATATTGCCTATATCACTTTAAAAGTTGTCATATTAAAATTTAAACAACAAATAAATCCCACTCAATTCCGTCCACATGATTTATTATTTTGAGCAAACTATATAAATTCCACTAGTTTAGGATTTTATTATATGTATATTGATGTGTTTTTGAAATTACAAATCTTGCTAGATTTTGATCCTCAGATATATGCATTTGGTGCGTCCAGATACATGTATGTCGAATACATATATCTAATTCGCCCAGATACATGTATCTCAATTATATGTGAATCACATACAACTCTAAAAATGGAATGTAATTTAAACACACTAATTTATGAGAAAATCTCACTTCTGACTCATATCAAAATGGAGTTTGAACATTGCAATGCAAAAGTGTAACATAGTCTTGACAAGCCATCTATTACATCAAAAGGAGTGCTCGGAACATAACCCGTACACCACATACAACATCCGAAAGTAAAGACATAAGAAAGCTATAAAGGCGACATCGTCTTCGGAGTATAAGGACTCATCAAGTCTTCAAAATCTCTAGATGATCAACTAGCCACGAACGGAGGGGGAGGAGTTGACAAGCCCTACATTAATAAAAGAATGTAGGCACATGTATGCATTAGTACACGAAATGTACTAAGTATAAGGGATATGCATGAAAACGTATAACACGATCATAAGGGGATATAATCGAAAACACAGAATGCATGACCAAGCTAAACATAGTAAAACCTTAAAGAAGAATCATAATTATGAACATGGTCAATGCATCTTAATATCATCATGAAAGCTTCATAAAACCTTGGAAAGCAACTTAGTTCATTTTGTTGGATATATACTATTAACTGACATAGACCACTTGTCTTGCTCCCACATTGAAAAGAAATGTCCTTACTTGCCAAGGCAAGGACCATACACTTCTAGCTTAGGTGGTGTAACATCTCAGACTTCGAGAAATGATTAAAAGAGGAGAATAGGCATGTCCACAAACCCAAAATAGACCATGGACCCTTCAAGGCACCTTAGACGGCCCGTTTAGGGGTCCACGGCCCATCTTCGGTATCATGAAGGACCATCAAAGGCTACCTAGGAAGGGGTCACCTAGACGGCCCATGCTGACATGGACACCCCGTTTAGGGGTCTGTACAAGTCACCAATCAGGTTTTTAATTTTTTTGTCAACTTCAAACGATGATATCTCTCAGGAAATAATGAATTAGTTGGCCCATGACCAAACAAATTAAAGGTCATTGAGTTCTCTTTCCAATGCCATCAAGTTTACCTCATTTCTGGTTTAGAATAAAAGGCTATGCCCATTTTAGTGAAGCCCTATCGGCCTGGTGCAGCTTCACGACCAGCTATATAGACTAGGAAGTGTTTTACGGACCGTGAAGCCATAGACGGTTCTTGAAGCCCCTCTTTTAAGTCAACTCGTCAGTTTTTAAGTTAGGGTCATTTTAGTCTTTCTCAAAAGTGTTTGGTATCTAAACTACATAATTTTAAACACCATTTCAAGACCTATAAAAGTGAATTAAGCTCTAAAATTATCAATTTCAATTCATTTTCCTAAATTCCCTAAACTTGAAAAATTCACCCTCTCCAAAAATCTTCTCTCTAGATCAAGAAAGATGAAAAAGCTAGGGTTCTTCAAGTTCAAGTTTCCTTTCTTCACCATTGCTTAGGGATTCAATCAACGTATGTGTGGAGTTCATCAGTGGGTTCCAATCACCCATTGAGTCTCCAAAGTTTCTTTAATTCTCCAATTCGATTTCCCAAGATTTGATTAGCTTTCACTCAATTTATCATGGGTTCTATTTGTATGGATTCAATTGCTTTATTATGATCTTATTTTGATGATTTGAACTTAATTACATGCTTTTCAACTAATTCCATGCGAACACATGCATTGATCTATGAATTTTTACTATGAATCCTAATTTACATGAATTTATGAAGAAGCTTGAACTATGAATATGGTTTTATGAAATCATGCAGATTTTTGTGAAATCAATATGTATGACTCAATTAAGCTTATAGATGAAGCTATCTATATGTTCTATGAAGCTTTGTAACATGACATGAATGACATCTAGATTTGCCCTCAATGTTTTTGGGCTATTTTCTTTAATCAGATCTTGATTTGTATGCTATCCAGATATGCCATCAATCATTATAGATCACGCTTTCAAAACTATTTGCATTAGTAGTAGGGCATTTAGACCATGAAGTAAATAACTATGGGTCTTAAAACGATATTATGAAAAGTTTATGGATGGTGAAAGATTTTCTCACACATGGTCTAAGGAGCTACCCTATGATGTTTGTAGCTTGAATTAGTATCTTATTTGTACTTTTCCATGGATTATAATATGACTTTAGTTTGGATTGGTTTCTTAATTGTGCCTTTACATGGATGATGAAAAAAATAAGATTAATGACTATTCTGTGAGATTTATGCTTAGCACCAAGAGGATATTGAGATAGAAGTTCTCCCATAGTTTGAGGTCGGGTTTCTAGTAGCAATCTCCTTATCTACAAACTATATGCCACCATAGGATGATTGTCTTAGATAGACATTACCTAGTGGATCCACTTTAGCTCAAATTTCAGAAGTTCATAGTCCTTACCTTGGCAAGTAGGACACCCCTTTTTGATGTGGAGCATACAATGGATTCCATGTTATGGCTAACATGGTCTATATGTCGGTTAATGGTAAACTTAACACAAAATGAACTAAGTGAATTACTAATATTTTATGAAGTTTTCTTAATGATTTAAAGATACATTGACCATGTTCATGATTTATGAATCTTCCTAAATGATTTTACTATGTTTTAACTTTTTCATGCATTGCATGTTTTGATTATGTCCCTTCATGATCACATCTCATATTTTATTGAATTCCATTCATACTTAGTACATTTCATGTACTAATGCATACTTTTACCTACATTGTTTCACTGATATAGGGCTCGACGATTCCTATCCATCTGTTCGTGGCTAGTTGATTGCATTAGAGATTTGAAGACTTGGTGAGTCCTCATACTTTGAGGATGATGTCACTATTATAGATATATGTCATTTCATTTTCTTTAAACTTGTATGTAATGTATGAGTTACGTCCCAATCACTTTTCTTATGATGTACTGGATGGCTTTGAAACTTGTGTTAGACTTCCACTTTTGTCAAATTCATTATGATATAAAAATTTATTTTGAACTCTTTAAATTCTATTATCTTATATGATGTATGCTAAGTGGCTTGTGTAGGGCCTCTAGGGGTTCTATACGCCATGTTATGACTAGGTGTACTTTTGGTCGTTGCAAACTTAGCATTCAAAACATAAGGCTTAGAAAGGACCTAGAATGTCTCATAAGGCACGTCGAGTAGAGTATTGTTCATGAGTGTTAAATGTGTCACATTTATGAATCTGAGGCTATAAGATATTTAGGAAATTCCACTTCTTTCACCATTTTAAAGTCGTGCGATAGAGTGTGACAATATATGTATTTCCCATAATCATTATTCGAAGCTTTTCAGAATATGCCTCTACGAAGGAATCCCGTGAGAAGGAATATCTATGAAAATGTGAGACAAGAGATTCCCCAAGTGTTGTTCGACCCTTTGGACGAGAAAGTGACTAATGATGAGTTTTGAGCTGCATGTCATGCATTGGGGCAAGCTATGATGGCTCAAGAAAATCAGGAGGTTGTGGCTCCCGTGAACCCAAATATGGATGCAACAACAACAAGGGTGAGGGACTTTACTAGGATGAATCCTCTGGAGTTTCATGGTTCCAAGGTTGAGGAAGATCCCCAAGAGTTCATTGATGAGGTTTATAAGATAATAGGAATTATGGGTATTACTTCGATAGAAAATGAGGAATTGGCAGCCAATTCAAGGGTGTTGATCAAGTTTGGTTCAACCAATGGAAGAAAGAGAGGGGGATTGATATAGGTCCTCTTGTTTGGAAGAAATTTAAGGTTACTTTTCTTGATAGTTTCTTTCCCCTTGAGATAAACGAGGTAAAGGTAGTTGACTTCATTAACCTTCGTCAAGGAAATATGAGTATGAAGGAGTATGCTTTGAAGTTCACACAATTGTCTAAATATGTTCCAACTATGGTTTTTGATCCAAGGGAAATGATGAGTAAATTTGTATCGGGTGCTTTCGACTTAGTAGCCAAGGAATACCTAACCACCATGCTAGTTAAGGAGATGAATATCTCCCATTTGATGGTTCATGAACAACAAATAGAAGAGGACAAAATTAAGGAGAAAACTAGGGATTCAAAGAAGGCAAGAAAGGATAATGGTGATTTCTCACATTCAAGGTCCGGTGAAGGTAATCATTCTCAAAGTAATGGTTCTAGTGAGCAAAAGGTGTCCAAGTGTCAGGAGTGTGGAAAAATACATAGCGGTAAGTGTCTAGACGGTTTAAATGCATGCTTTGGGTGTAGAAAGAGTAGTCACAAGATGAGAGACTGCATAATTCTTACTGCTAAGAGAAGGGATGGTAGGCAAGATCAAACTCGACAAAATCATGAGGGTCCCTCGAATGCGGAAATCTGTAAGTTAAGATCTTTTATCTTGTTGTTATGCATTGCTTGATGTTGGATCTTTCGTTAGCTATGGTAAGACTCCATGTATGGTTATTGTGTTTGAAGTCGACCTTGAAATCCTTGTGGAAACCTCTTAATTTTTTACTTGTATCAATGGTTCTGTGGTTGTTTAGACTTTGGTACTTTGTTTGGGTTGAGTGAGATGGATTCAAAAAGAATAGTGAGGTTTTCTCTCAAAGGGAAGATAGTGTGCTTCATGGTTTGTGTGTGAGTAGAACTATGTTGATTTTGGAAAATTTCCTTGCTATGGATTGGTATGTGAAAGGTTGGAGGCGATGTGATGTTTTAGTATCCCTATATTTTTCCTTCAATCTTCGGGTCTAGCTTGAGGCATTAGCACATCATGGTTCACTCTTTAGGATCCTTATGTCTTAGTCATTCCCATGTTTCCTTATGCATGCATGCTCATGAAAATTTTGATTTATCTTGATTCATTGCTTCATGATTATTAGTATTTAAGTATGATTTGCATGTATGTCTTATGGAATGATGTTTTGAATATGTTTTAGCTTGGAGTCGAGGTTCCTCCTTGGTTATGTTTATTTTGATGAAGTTCCATTAATGTTGGGTTGTTAGTTTTTCTCCTATTCTTTTTGTGATGGTTTGAGTTCAATTCAAGGACGAATGTTCCCAAGGGGGAGATATTGTCACACCTTGAGCTTCAAAAAATGGATTAAAAGGGGTAAACGGGCAAGTCCACAAACCCAAAATGGACCTTGATCCCTTCACGACAGCTTAGACGGCCCATTTAGGGGTCCACGGCCCGTCTTGGGAATCATGAAGGACCATCCAAGGATGACTAGGCAAGAGTCACCTAGATGGGACCCTAGACCGATTGTGGTGACTTGGACGGCCAGTTTAGGGGTCCGTATAAGTCACCCATCAGTTTTAAATTTTTTTTGTCAACTTCAAACGGTGATATCTCTTAGCACATAATGAATTAGGTCGCGTAGGACCTATAAAATTAAAGGTCTTTGACTCTTCTTTCCAATGCCACCAAGTTTTCCTCATTTTGTATTCAGTGTAAATAGTTATATGCCTGAGTTAATGAAGCCCTGTTGGGCAGGTGCAGCTCACGACCAGCTATACGACCTGTGAAGTGTTTCACGGACCGTGAAGCCTTAGATGGTCCGTCAAGCCCCTTTTTTAAATCACCTCATCCGTTTTTTAGTTAGGATTATTTCAGTCTTTCTCCAAAGTGTTTGGTACCTAAATTACGTCATTTTAAACCCTATTTCAAGACCTATAAAAGTGGATTAATCCCTAAAACTACCGATTTCAATTTATTCTATTAAATTCCTTAAACTTGACCAAATTCATCATCTCAAAAAAATCTTCTCTCTAGATCAAGGAAGAAGAAGAAGCTAGGGTTCTTCAAGTTCGAGTCTCTTTTCTTCATCATTGCTTAGGGCTTCAATCAATGTATGTAAGGATTTCATCAATGGGTTTCAATCGCCCATTGAGTCTCCAAAGTTTCTTCAATTCTCCAATTTGATTTCCCAAGATTTTATTAGGTTGTCACTCAATTCCTCATGTGTTCTATTTGTATGGATTCAATTGATTTATTATGATCTTATTTTGACGATTTGGAATTAATTACATGCTTTTATACTAACTCCATGTGAATCCATGCATTGATCTATTAATTTTGACTATAAACCCTAATTTACATGAATTTATGAAGAATCTTGAATCTATGAATATGCTTTTATGAAATCATACATATTTTCATCAAATCAATGTGTATGGCTCAAGTAAGCTTATAGATGAAGGTATCTATATTTTCAATGAAGCTTAGCCACATGACATGAATGACATCTAGGTTTTCCATATATTCTTTTCAGGCTATTTTCCTAAATTAAGTCTTGATTAGTATGGTATCCGGATATGCCATCAATGATTATAGATCACTCTTTCAAAACTATTTCCATTAGTAGTAGGACATTTCTAGCATGAAGTTAATGACTATGGGCCTTAAAAATCTAATATGAAAATATCATGGATGGTGAAAGATTGTCTCACGCATGGTCTAAGAAGATACCCTGTTATGTTTCTAACTTGGATTAGTATCTTAATTGTACTTTCCTATGGATGAATATGATTTTAGCATGGATAGGTTGTTTAATTTTTTCCTTTCCATGGATGATGAAAAGAATAAGATTAATGACTATTATGTGACATTTATGCTTAGCTTCAAGAGGATATTGAGATGTAAACTCTCCCGTAGCTTGATACTAGGTTTGTAGTAGCAATCTCCTTATCCTATAACTATGTGCCACCAAAGGATGATTTTCTTTGATATACATTATTTAGTGAATCTACTTTAGCTCAAATTTCAGAAGTTCATGGTCTTTACCTTGGCAAGTAGGACACTTTTTTTGGTGTGGGGCAAACACTGGATTCCAAGTTATAGCTCACATGGTTTATATGTCGGTTAATGGTAAACTTCCCACAAAATGAACTAAGTCAATTACTAATGTTTTATTAAGTTTTCTTTATGATTTAAAGATACATTGACCGTGTTCATGATTAATGAATCTTCTTAAATGATTTTACTATGTTTTAACTTTATCATGCATTTAAAGTTGTTATTATGTCCCTTTATGATCACGTCTCATATTTTATTGCATTTTCCTCATACTTAGTACATGAAATGTATTTTACTATGTTTTAACTTTATCATGCATTTAAAGTTGTTATTATGTCCCTTTATGATCACGTCTCATATTTTATTGCATTTTCCTCATACTTAGTACATGAAATGTACTAATGCATATTTGTTCCTACATTGTTACACTAATGTAGGGCTCGACGATTCTTATCCTTCCATCGTGGCTAGTTGACTGCATTAGATATTTGAAGACTTGGTGAGTCCTCATACTTTGAGGATGATGTCACTTTTATAACTTTATGTCATTTCATTCTTTTTCAAACTTGTATGTGATGTATGGGTTACGTCCCAATCATTTTCCTTATGATGTACTAGATGGATTTGAGACTGTGTTAGACTTCCACTTTTGTCAAACTCTTTATGATATAAAACTATCTTTTGAACAGTTTAAGTTCTATTATCTTGTATGACGTATGCTAAGTGGCTTGTGTAAGGTCTCTCGGGGTTCTATGTGCCATGTTACGATTAGGGTGTACTTTGGGTCGTGATAGGTGGATCCACTATCTATGCCACTAAGACAACCTATAGGGGCACATAATTAGGGACAAGGAGATAGCTACTAGAGACCCAGCATCTACTAACGGGAGAGCCTCCATCTCTATATCCTCTTCTATGCTAAGTAAAATTCCAACGGAATTAGTCATAAACATAAGCATATCAACATCCATGAAAAATCACAATTAAGTTACTAATCCAAGAAAAAACATCACAAAATAGCTCCTTAAATCTTTGAATTATGCATGATTAAGAAAACCTTTCACCAAACCATGATTCCTTAATGTGAGAAAAACCTTCACAATTTCATTGATATCTATCTTATAGTAACCTAGATCATCAGACAATCTTTTTTATAAATCATACGAAAATATTATTCATAGCTTTATAACTTCTTCATAATTCATGTGAATTTAGGTTCATAGTCAAAATCATGATCAATGCATTGATTTACTTGGAATTTATTGAAATCATATAATTGAGTCTAACCAATTTTAATATGATCAAAATCAAACATTAAAGTCCATACAAATAGAACCCATGAAGAATTGAATGAAAACCTAATCAATTGATGGAAATTGAATTGGAGAATTGAAGAAACTTTGGGGACTCAATGGGTGAATCGAACCATTGATGAACTCTCTACATACCTTAAACTTGAAGCCCAAAATAATGGTGTAAAAAGAGACTTGATTTGAAAACCCTAGCTCCTTCTTCCTTGACCTTGGGAGAGAAGACTTGAGAGGATTTTAGGGATTTTTGGGAAAATAATTTGGGAATGGGTAGATTTAGGGGTAAAATCAGTTATAGCGCCTTATTTATAAGCAAAATGATGTAGTGTAGGAATTAGGTGCATAGGAAAAGATCAAAACACCCATGAAAAATAAATGTCAGTCAGTCATACGGTTGCAACTTATGGATTGTAAAAATTCCTACGAATCGTACTAGTAAACTGTAGGTCGAGTGATTGGGGCCTAAATTGAAGAGAAAATCTTATGACTCATTTCCACGGACCTTCAAAATTCCAACGGTCCATAGACCTCAACTTTCAACTCAAAATTTCACTAAGTTTGGAACCTTTATATGGAACCTTCCTACGGTCCATAGTCCATTCGACAGACCGTTCTGATCAATCGTAGAATGGGCGACTAGTGCTTGAAATTTCCCAAAACTTGACCCACTTCCTACGGATGCACTCTACGGTCCGTAGAAGCATCTATGACCCATAGAATGGATCCGTAGAACCCAACCAGTGGCTAAAAAATGGAATCATTCCTTTTTCCAAATTTTCAAGGTATTACATTATCTCAATCCAGTGAGAGTATTTTTACTTGAGCATTGAGTTATATATTTTGGGAGTAGTATTAAGCACCGATATGAGGAAGAATTCAGAAAACTCACATTTCCCATAAATCACGTAGCCAATGTGGGTTAGGATTGCACCGAATTTTGGGTGACTCCTCACTTTCTTTTAGCAGATCTTTATATATAGTGGATCCATGAGTTGAGTTTTTTCTATACCATGACAAGGTATATGACAGTTCTGGAAATGTGGGTGAGACATTATATTATCACAAGGCTTATAATGATGGTTGTCGGTTAGAGAAACTGCCAGTAAAGTAAAGAACATTTTACTATGTATATATATTCAGTTCAGTGAGTTATTATATTTACTTTTGTTGTAAAGCTTTAAATGATTTTATCTCATGATCATGCTTTACATTCAGTTGAGTTATATTTCAGGTGTTTCAATTTAGTTTTCTTTTATTCAACTATATTATATACTCGTACATTTAATGTATTGATGTCATTCGACCTACATCTTTTTATGGTGTAGATACATGAGTTCAGGATCATCAACAGGTGTATCGTTGATATCACCCAACTTCTTACCTGCTTTTGGTGAGGCCTTCTTGCTTTTAGAGGACTCCAGTCATTTATTAGCTTTTGTAGTTTTATTTAAGGTTGTCGTGGGTGTGTCCTGACTCTTATCTTAGATAGTAAAGGCTTCATAGATAAACAATGTTAAAGGGTCTCTCGGTATTTTTCTTCAGACATTTTGTTAAAGTATTACTGTTTACATTCAGTTTTCTCAGACAGTTCAGATAGTATTTGACTTAAATGTTTCCCCTTTAGTTAGTTAAAACTAAAAATGCTTGAGTAAATCTTCCGCTAAGTAGTCAGCCAGGCCAAGGGTTCACTTGGGGTTCACTAATGGTTCTCAAGTGCCGACCACGTCCAGGGTGTAGGCTAGGGGAATGACAAACTTGGTATCAAAGCACAAAGTTCAAGTGTCCTAGGGTGTCTATGAAGCCGTGTCTAGTAGAGTCCTTCTTATCAGTGTGAGGCGTGCCACATCGATGATATGAAGGCTACAGGATATTAGGAATTGTCTCATTTTTTCTCATACTCCCATTCGTGCTATAGAGTTTAACTCTATAAAAGTCTCTTCTAACTTGTGCTTACGCGTGTCTTTTTCAAATCATTCCTCCATGAAGAATTATTCGAGGATGTCCTGCTAGGAGAAATGTTAATCTTCAATGTCAAGAAGCTCCAAATGCACCCGAAGTGCAATCCCCTTAGGGATATGTCACCAATGTTGAGTTTAGAAATGCCATTCAAATTCTAACTCAGGTTGTGGAAAATCAAGTTGGTCAACAAAGAGTGGGTCGTCAGGATGCGGCTGATAGTTCCAGAGTTCAGGAGTTCTTAAGGATAAATCCCCTGGTGTTCAAGGGTTCAAAACTTAGCGAGGATCCAGAAAAACTTGTGTATGAGCTTCAGAAGGTGTTTGAAGTTATGCATGTTATTTATGCGGATCATGTTGAATTGGCTCCACATCAGCTCAAGGGTGTTGCAAGGATATGATACAAATAGTGGAAAAAGAATAGAGCAGAAGTTGCAGCTCCCTTAGACTGGACTGTGTTTGAGAATGCCTTCTTGGGATGCTTCTTTCCCCGAGAGCTAAGGAAGGCAAAGGTAAGAGAGTTTATTAACCTGAAGTAGGAGTCTATTAGCGTACAAGAATACAATCTCAGGTTCACCCAGTTATCTCGCTATGCTCCAGAGATGGTGGCTAATATGAGGAGTAGAATTTGTTTTTTTGTGTCGGGACTCTCCCGTTTATGAAATAAGGAAGGTAAGGCGTCTATGCTGATATGAGACATGGACATAGCTAGGCTTATGATTCATGTGCAACAGGTGGAGGAGGATAAGCTGAAGGATAGGGAAGAGTATCAAAGTAAGAGGGTCAAGAAAACAAACTATGAGTCAAGCCAACAAAAGACCGGAAATGGAAATCGATCATTCTTTTGGAAGAGGTCATTTGGATCTGCTCCATCATCAGCTAGTGCACATGCACCCAGAAACAAGAATGATCACTGAATCCAAAATTCTCAAAAATTCCAAGCTCAGGGTCCTCAGTCTCAAGGAAGTGTGGCACAAGGGTTTCAGAGCCCACCTTATGCTAAGTGCGGTAGGGCCCACCCAGGAGAGTGTCGTGACGGCACAAATGGTTGTTTTAAGTGTGGTTAAATGGATCACTTTCTGAGGGATTGCCCAAATGAGAGGCAAGGTAATGGGAGTAATAAAGCCCAATCTTCTTCAGCAACTCCGACAATCAGGGCTGCCCAAATAAGTGCTACTTCAGGAACAGGCAGGGGTACAAACCATCTGTATGTTATGACTAGTCGCCAGGATCAGGAGAACTCACCTGATGTTGTTAATTGTATGCTTAAAGTCTTTTCTCTTGATGTTTTTGCCTTACTTGATCCAGGTTGTTTTCGCATTAGTTTACGCTAGAGTCAACATCAAATGACCATATCTTTCTGTATATAAAGAACTAGGTGAACCACAACCTATCAAATTAATGATCTATGAGTCTTCTTTCCAAAGCCACTAAGTTTGCATCAATTGATGTTCGAAGTAAAAAGGTATGCCCTTTTTATTGGACAATGTCTTGCCTTGCTCCGATCGCGCGGCCGAGGCAATTTTTGTGCGGGCTCTCGTCGAGGTAGTAGCTACTGCGTTCCTGCGCAATTGTCTGCGATCCTGAGGCATTTTTTGCGTGGGTGCGCGGGCGTCTGAGGCTTTAATAAGTACTCCAAAAACGTGATTCACCTCCATAGTTCATAAAATTACCCTAGAAAGAAAAGTTTTCAACAAACCAACTTCCTCCAAGGTTCATCCATCATCCAAGGTAAGGTTTAACCAAAAACTTCTTAATTTCTTCATCTTAACACAAACTAATGACTCCTACTCATGAAATTCATATATTTTTCAAGAAAGCTCCTCAAATATTCATCTCCAAGGTTCAAGAAAGGTTTTGTAGGTCTTCTTCTTCCAAGATCATTCTTTTCTTCGGTAATTGGAGTGATTAAGGTATGTAAGACTTCAATGAGGAATTCCTTTCATCCTCATATCCAAGATTTATCAATGTTCATGAACTAAATTCCATAATTAGGGTTGTCAAACCCACTTTCGAGTTCATCCATAATCTTGACCCGAATTTCATGATTTCTTTAAATTAATTATTCAAGATTAAAGATTCTTGACCTATGTACTTCCTTTTTATACTTAGTAAGGTTTTACATTGTTATTCTTATGAGTTGTTGATATGACATTGTTATGATTTCATGAAGTTTATATTTCAAAGCATGATTTTAGCGTATTTATGCTATTATGAAAATTAATTACAAATACTTCTGAGTTATACAAGTTAGAAAACTTTCTAATGATTTAAGTTGTGTACATGACTTTGAAAGATATATTTTAGAAATATTTGAGCTTGGTTTCACCCTTTATTCAGAAAGACAGATAGTTTATCAATATGAGCATGCTATACAAGTATATTATTTTGGGAGTACTATTGAGCACCAATATGGGGTAAGATTTCAGACAACTCAAATCTCATAAACTACGTAGCCATCGTAGATAGGATCGTACTGTAAGACGGGCGACTGCTCACCTACCTCAGGAAGGCTTTTTAGTGGATCCATTAGTACAGTTATGTTCTATACCCCGGGAAGGTATAGGGCAGCTCTGGCAACGTGGGTAAGACATTGTATCATCACAAGGCTCATAGTGATGGTATTCGGTTAGTTCAGAATTTGCTATTACTGCATTATATTTGTGAAGTTTAAATGATTTTATCTCACAATTATGCTTTACTTCAGTTGAGTTATATTTTAGTCTTTCAGTCCAGTTATGTTTCACTCAGACTTATTACATACTCGTACATTCAATGTACTGATGTCATTCTACCTGCATCATCTTATGATATAGATACGGGTTTTCAGGATCATCAACAGGTGCATCGTTGATATCACCCAACTTCTTACCAGTTTTTGGTGAGGCATCCTTGCTTTCAGAGGACCCAAGTCATTTATTTTCTTTAATAGTTTTATTTAAGGTTTTTGTGGGTATGTCCCGACACCTATCTCAGACAGTAGAGGCTTCATAGATATATAGACAATGTTAGAGGGTCTCTCGGTATTTATCTTCAGACATTTTGGTAAACTATTATTGTTTACATTCAGACAGTTCAGATAGTATTTGACTTAAATGTTTCCCCATAAGTTATTTAAAACTAAAAATGCTTGAGTAGGTCTTCCGCTAAGTAGTAAGACAGGCCAAGGGTTCGCTTGGGGATCACCAATGGTTCTCAAGTGCCGACCACGTCCAGGGTGTAGCTCGGGGCGTGACAAGTGGGAAATTCAAATAAAATGGGAAAGATATTTTAAATATGGGTCGCGTTGATCCAAGTTGGGTCAGATCATTTCAGCTAATTATTTAAATAAATAAAACGTTTTGGTCATTTAATATAATTTAAATAAATAAAAAAACTTTTTCCAAAAAAAATAATATCTCGATAGTTGTAGTCGAGCACAGCGAGCGAAGACGGGACGAGGGGGGTCCCTTTTTCCAACCCTTTTAACAACTAGTAGAAGTGTTTCTGTATTTAAATACTTTAACTTTTCTTTCCACCACCAATGAGGGAGAAATGTCTCTGGCTAAAGTATAAGAGAACCTTTCAACTTCCTTTTTTCATCTTCCCTCCATTTCTCATTAACTCTTGCTATATACCCAATTCTAATAAGCATTTGTAATCACGCACACATAGTTTTTTTTTTCAAAATTTGAACAATAAATGTGTGAAGTGTTTATATGCTCCATCAGAACAAGCCGTAGTTTTAGTATCGAAATGAAATTTAGTGACAAATTTAATGGACTATTAATATATAAAACCAAATCATAAATTTATTTTATCAAATAATATTAAAATACTATATCTAACTCGCACAACTACAGTTCCATTCAATTATTTTTGTTTATAACAAAATAACAAAAATTCAGGTAAAATTACATTTATTTTGTCTATCTTAAAGATAAAAATAATTTTTTTGTAACAATATCTTTACATTTTAGTATGATAAAAATTTGTTTTAAATTTTTTGATCATGGTGAGATGATTCATACTTAAAAGTATTTTTGTCATTTATGTCTCTAGTGAAAGATATTACATGTAGTTTCAAAGCATAAGTTATGTTTGTAAGTTTCTGTCTAAATTCAATTGATAAATCTTTTAATAATCTTTTTCTTTTTATGAATTACAGGTACATATAAAATGATTTTTAAATTTAAATTTGTCATATAATATGTTCATGAAATTTATTAATATTTCAAAAATGAGATAATTTGCTTAAAAATAAATTAATCCCCCTTCTTATTTGAGACAAGAGGATAGTAGTATAGTAGTTTCAAAGCATAAGTTATCTTTGTAAGTTTCTTTCTAGATTCAATTGATAAATCGTTTAATAATCTTTTTCTTTTTATGAATTGCAGCTAGATATAAAATAATTTTGAATTTGTCATATAGTATGTTCATGAAATTTATTAATATTACAGAAACGAGATAATTTGCTTGAAAGTAAATTAATCCCCGGGGGGGGGGGGGGGGG